>JANHMN010000255.1:0-26382 GCA_030674055.1 Rhabdomys pumilio
AAGAGATAGAGATAGAGATAGATAGAGAGAGAGAGAGAGAGAGAGAGAGGCATATAATCACAGGAATCTTATTTTAGACTCTAGAACTTGGCACTACACACTACATATTTTCTTTTTTTATCTTAACTTTTAAAATATTTTGTTCAATGGAAGTAAATAGTGTTTTAGTTTACCTAATGTTAATATTTTGTATGAGCTACAATATATTTATTTATGTATTTTGGGTTTTTTGCATTTTTATAGCTACTGTAATAAATTTAGAAAGAAACTTAATATACATTGGCTTAGAGACATGAGAACAAAATGTGTGCAATGCATACAATGAACAAATCTGAATTGTTTTCTAAATGAAGTATATCTACATTCAAGACCATACATATCAAAAATATAATACTGACCATGTGCCCCTAGGAAAATAAAAGTAAATGTAAAAGATAAAATGCAGCATTGCAAAAGATTTTATTGTGCTTATTGTTTTATATTGAAGGCCGTTATTCTATTGGGAGAAAACTTTATCAAATGAATTTTTTGGTTGCTGTATGCATTTGTCTTCACCTATCCCTGGAGATGGAAAAACTCCTGTGTTTGTCGCTTTCCTTTTTCAATGGTGCTTTGTGCATGATTCATGTATGGGTTCTCATGAGTGGGTGTACAGTGTGTGTGTATGTGTGCATTCATGTGTGTGTGTATACAGACATGTGGATGTTAGAGACTAATGGTGAATATATTTTTCAATTGTCCTTCCTTTATTGTTTCATTTAGAAAAGCTATTAACTGACCCCAGAGATCACAAATTTAGACACAGAGGCTGGCCAACAAACCCCAAGACCTCTTTGTCTTTATAACTTCCACAAAACAGAGTCCAGAAGTAACTATCATTAATCTTTATATCTCTAAACCTCAGTGATTCCCAAATCTTTTCTTAAAACATGTTCCATATTTTTTCCCAATGTCTTTTTAGGAATGCTATTCGAAATTATAAGGTTTATAAGTTCTGTTAGTATAATATAAGCTTTTTAAAATGAAAAGTTCATTTAAACCTTTAAAGTAGCAAAGTGGTAGAATGAATAAATACAAACAAGCATACATACATACATACATACATGCATACATACATACATACAAAAACATACGTACATACATGCACTTATCACTTTAAGGAAATGTTGGGATGAATGATTGAAATCTAGGTAGAGACAATCATAACCACACATATTGCTTCTCATCTTTTCATAAATACTCATGAATTTTTTTCTTAATTTGTGTCAGTACGGAAAGACTCATTTTTCTGTTCATTTTCTCAATGAACATACAGTTGTGTTTCCTCCTAAGATGTCCAGGGACAACAGATCACTTTGTACCTATCGGTTATTAGGAATATTAAAAGCTCTGGTTTTTGTCATCCTATCTCAAGTAAATAGAACAGCTGGAACTGAGCAACAGCTGCATGTACTCTAACAAAGACTTTATGTAAATTCTCTTGGCTATCGAAGTTAACTAATATTCACCACTGTCTACACCTTTCTATTTTCGTTACATTCTTATTTCTGTATCAAAATACTTTGACCATGGCAACTAATAGAAGAGGTTTTATTTGTGTTTTATGACTCCAGAAGGTTAGGGTCCATGGTGGCCAAGACAAGTAATGGAAGCAAGAACCATTGAGAGACCCAATATTGAACTCTTTCCTCTAGTAGTATGACAGATTCAAACTTTCTCCAAAATGCCACTAATATATACAACTAAAAAAGTATTCAAGTGGTCAATAATTATGGGGATATTTCATTCTATCACACTCCTTAAGAGTTATATTCACCTATGTAGATAGGCCTAAGTCTTTAATAAAGTTTAGATGGATACTAGAGTCTAGGGGAATTACTCACTGGTTAAGATCACTATCTGTTTTTAATAACTAAATAGTACTCCATTGTGTTAATGCACCATATTTTCTGTATTTATTCCTCTGTTGAAGGACATCTGGGTTTTTTCCAACTTCTGGTTATTATAAATAAGGCTGCTTTAAATGACTTCATGAAATTCTTAGACAAATTAATGAAACTAAAAACTATCATCCTGAGTGATGTAACCCAGTCACAAAAGAACAGGCATGGAATGCACTCAATTATAAGTGGATATTAGCCCAAAAGCATGGAATACCCAAGATAAAATTCACAGACCACATGAAGTTCAAGTAGAAGGAAAACCAGCGCGTGGATACCTTAGTCCTTCTTAGAAGGGGAACAAAATACTCGGGGGAAGTGCAGAGACAAAATGTGGAACAGAGACTGAAGGAAATGCCATCCAGAAACTTCCCCATCTGAGGATCCATCTCATATATAGGTACCAAAGCCAGACACCATTGCAGATGCCAAGAAGTGCTTGCTAATAGGAGCCTGATATAACTGTTTTCAGAGAGGCTATGCTAGAACCTGACAAAAACAGAGGTGGATGCTTACAGCCAACCATTGGACTTAGCACAGGGTCCCCAGTGGAAGAGGTAGAGAAAGGACTGAAGGTGCTAAAGTGATTTGTAAGTCCATAGGAAGAACAACAATTCAACCAACCAGATCCCCCAGATCTCTCAGAGACTAAACCACCAACCAAAGATTACACATGGAGCAACCCATGGCTCCAGCTGCATATGTAGCCGAGGATGGCCTTGTTGGTCCCGTAAAGAGGACCTTATTCCTGTGAAGGCTCGATGTACCAGTTTACAGGAATGTCAGGGTGGGAAGGTGGGAGTGGGTGGGTGGGTTCTGTGAGCACCCTCATAGAAGCAGGGGGAGGGAGGATGGGATAGCTGGATTCTGGAGGAAAAACTGGGAAAGGAGATGATATTTGAAATTTAAATATTATAAAATATCCAATGAACAAATAAATTAAGAAAAATCCTGTCTGCTTTTCCGAGATATCTTGGTTCATTTCCTAGCCCTTACACAGTGGCTTACAACTGCTTATAGCATGCTTAGTTGTAGGGGATACATGCCTACTTCTGGCATTTTAGGCCCAATGGACAATTATGGTGCTCCTATTTACTTGTAATGCAACACAAATAAATTGGAAAAGAAGTTAAAAAGTGAAATTCAAATAGGTGTGTTAATTGGTTTGAGAAAATGTGACCATGAAGTATCCAAAATACATTTATAGAATTATCTTTTTTTTGTCGTTTTAAAGTTTTTCAGTGTTTTAATGGTTTATTTAGTACTACAAACAACAACCAGCTTTATTCTGAGAACTTTAATATGTGCCAGGTCATATTTGCCTCGTTATACTTTCCCATTACATCTTCCCAGTTCAATCTTTTCTATCTCTTCCTTATTATCAACTATTACCATCCATGTTTCTCAGTATATTATTATTTATTTACACAATAATTCACCTCAGTATTGTTTCTATATAAGTATGGCTGAGACTTATTCAGGAAATTAGCACCTTACAGGTGGGTATACCACTGAAGAAAATTTCATTCTTCCATAAACCAAAATGAGAAAGAATTTATATATATTATATATAATATATATAAATATATATTTATATATATTATATAGTGCAGAGACAAAATATATATAAATATATATTTATATATATTATATATAAAATATATATAAATATATATTTATATAAATAAATATATATAAATATATTAAATATATTTATATATGTTAAATATATCTTTATATATATTTAAATATATAAAATATATTTTTAAATATATTAAATATATAAATAAATATATATAAATATATAAAATAAAATATATATAAAAAATATATATAAAGTATATATATAACTTTTATTGAGAGTGAAATGTCAGACTGTTTTGAGAATTTATACAAATATGTTGCAGCCCAGACTACCCCACGCTTGGGGGCCAAAAATGTCAGGGACTGCTCTATCATTGTTTGAACCCGCACTGCTAAAAGCCTTAGGGGCTAAATTGTTAGCACCTGCACTGCCCCAAGTTACTCTGGTCCACGGGTCAGGGTTCAGCAAGAGAGAGAGTGAGGACACAAAGAATGGAGACCAGACAGATATGATTCAATCCCATTTATTCTTCAGTCTCTCTTCCTAGTCCAAGTCCAAGTATTGAGTTTCTAGTCCCTAGTTCCTAGTCCTTAGTGCCTCCAAGTTCTTCCTCCAAGTGCCAAGTGCCTAATGTCTAATGCCAAGTGTCTAATTCCAAGTTGTACTGTTTCTCTAATGCCGAATTCCTAGTTCCAAGTTGTACTCTGTCAAGTAATCTGTTGTCTGGTTCTCTGATCTCTCTTCTGTCTGCCTCTTGCCTTTTATATGTCTCACTTCTAAGCCATGCCTCTAAGTCATGCCCTAAGTCATGCCCTTCGGCCTTGTCTCTAAATCTAATCTCTAAGTCACACCCTTAAGTCTCTGCTCTAAATCACACCTTTAAGTCTCACACACCCAAGGGAAGATCCTGTATATCTAAAACAAGATGTTATCAGAGTGTGCTCAGCTGTTGTAGGCTAATGTAATCAAGTTTCTTGTCAGGGTATATGGCTCAAGATGGCTGCAAGGGTGATAGTCGCCTTCTGTTGGCTCCCCATACACATAAGTGAATAAGATATAAAAACTGCTGTTCTTATTTATTTTGGGATACTTATGTATGTATTTGTAAGTAAAATTTCATCCTGTGTCAAGCGTTACGATAAAATAAAATGCAATAACACATCTTGGGTTGATTGAGACTACAAATGAGAACTATGTATAGTAGCTAAGACATATGACATTTAAATGCAGCAACCTGAATCAAAGGAGAGAATTTTCTAATAGCAGGGAACTGCTAATAACTTGGTATGCTAGTGGGGAATAAAACAACCTTAAGGCCGGGATTACACAGCAGATACAGTATGGTACAGACCGGTATCTATCTAAATGGTCCTCAGAGTTTTGGTGTAGAGGCTGGTCAGAAAGCTAAGAATAGTAGATTTAGCATGTCTAAAACATGGTGACATAGAATGTCTCTAACCAAGAAATGACAGGCAATAACACATTGTTTTGAAAAATGATTCTTGAGCCAAATTAGGACTGGAGTCTGGAGAAGAATCAAAGGTAGAAATTGATACTCTGGTTAGTATGGAAAGCGGTGCTGACAGTGAAGCTACTTTCAAACTTTTAAAATTAATTTTCTCCTGTACTTTATAATGATAATCAGATGACACAAGGATAGTGATTAGCTATACATAGAAAAGGAGAGATTGCTTTTACTGCTCCTTTCATATTGAATTAGAATGCTGGTTCAAATCCATTTATTTGCAAATATTTGAAAACAAAAATTTCTGAATCTGTATCAAAGTGCTCCATGTATGTATGGGACCATGATGTGAGAGAACATGATTTATTTTTTTCTAAAAATAACATGATTTTTATTTTTTCTTATTGCTACATAAAATTTCACTCTGTGTATGTACCAAAATTTTACTTTTGTTCAACTATTAATGGCTATCTAAGTTGGTTCCACTTCTCTGCTATTGTCATAATGCAAGAGTAGAGACTGATGTGCAGGTATCTCTGTAGTAGAATATGGGGTCCATTGTGAATATGCCCAAGAGTTGTAGAGCTGGGTCCATATGGCAATTCTACTTTTAGCATTTCTCAGCCATTAAAGGCAAGGCTCAAAACCAAAAATATGTGAGAATATGATTTGGAACAAGCATGATCTTGGCCTGAAGAGAAAGATGCTTTTCATACATGATTCTCCTCTTACTTTACTTTTTCCCTAATTGTACAAAAGTTTTTATCCCCTTATATGAGGTACAGACACTAGACAGTTTGAAAGTAAAATAAAGCTTTTAATTTATGAGATATATGTATGAGACTATTAACCATTTCTAATCTAGAAGTTTCAACTGATTCTTCTATAAGATGCATCTCTGTCTCTCCATGACAATTTAAAATATACTTTGGTAATTCAAATTCCTGTTTATTTTGCCTTGGTTTAATAACAGTGGTGGGACACCATTAAAATTTACAATGAACTATTCCTATGGAAATATATTAAAATATTGGCATGAAAATTTTCTCTGTTTCTCTTTCACTACACACAAAGGAACTTTCTAAGGAGAAATCAGGATCTAGTTTCTCAAGTCAGTAGTCAGTTGGTCCAGGCTGGAGATTATGCTATAGCTTTGCATCTCTTCATCATGTCACAGGCAGCTTTCTATGTGTAGTAGACGAAGTCCTAGTTGCGTGTTAGTTTGTTCCTCCCACCACTGGATTTAGCTGAACAGACTGAACAAAAGAATATAGGATAATAGGTCAAATTTAGTATTCATCTCTTCTGAAGCATTTATTAGTTCCCTGGTCTCTTTCCAGTCATAATACCCTACCATGGGTCCAGCTCCTTGCAGGTAACCCAAAGTGCAGAGTGCAGAGTCAACCACGTGGTGCGCTCTCTCTCTCTCTCTCTCTCTCTCTCTCTCTCTCTCTTTCTCTCTCTCTCTCCCTTCCTTTCCCTCTCCCTCTCTCTCTTTCTTTTTGGTTTTTTTTTTTTTGCTTTGTTTTCAACACACATAATGCTTTAACATTATAAGTAAAACATAAGAGCAGCATAAGCAGTACTGTTGAAAATGAAATGGAGCAAGACAAAGAAACTCAAGAAATAAATACACCAAACAATATCATCACTGATATTTAAGCAATTTTAAATTTAAATTTAAGCAATTTTAAAGTAATATCTTTTATAAAAATGAGAAATATTTTAAAAATGTTAGTATCCATTTTTGACAAAGAAATGGAAATCCACTATATTTTTAGAAGAAAATTATTTTATATTTTATATTATTTTATTTTATGTTTTCCTGATGTCTGTTTTTGAATCCTAGTTTGCCCAATGGCACTTATTTGGCTCTACTTATTTTATTCTCTGATATAAATAAACAGAAACGTTATTGTTCATCTTGACAGAACTTCAATCAATATCTTTGCCTGGCTACATTTTTTTTAATTTTTTCATACCAATTAGTCTAAACAAAATGGAATTGTTTAGCATGCAAATAGTTTGTTAGTATCACTTTAATGGCTTATGTATGAGATATAAATACACATTTTTTTTTATCAATCAATGAGATTCAATGATCAATTAATAAGATGAAATTGTGATTAACCTATATTTTATCCTCAGATTGTATTGTCATTTTATTAGGGGAAACAAAAATCTTTAATGTTTAACCTAAATTTGCCTCTGCTTTTTATTTCAAATTATAAAATGTAAATGGTATAAAGCTTGACAGATCACAGAAAATAGAATTTATTTTCTTCTCTGACTCAGTGACTACTTATGTTCTGAACTCAACTAATTGGTGAGAGCTAGATCTGATGGTGAGGCTTATTACATGACACCTTAGCTCTTTGGCATTTTCAGTTGTTTTACCTTAGACTTTTTTTTTCCAGCCTTTGCTAGATGCTGACTGGGTAATTCAGCTTGTCCATCTGTTGCCATGGTAAACAACATGATCAAAAGCAATCAGGTGAGGGAAAGGTTTATTTGATTTAAACTTGAAGAATACAATCAAGGAAGTCATTCAAGAATGTCAGGAAAACAGCTCAAGCAGGAACCAAAGCAGAAACTATGAGAGAGCACTGCTTGTTGACTTTACTCCTTCTGGCTAATTTTCAGTCCAATTTCTGATACAACTCAAAACCACATTATTAGGAGTGTTGCTACTCATAGTAGTCTGGGTACTGCCATACTCATCAATTAGACCTATTTTCGACAGAAAAAGGGCATTTTGATCTGGAAAATCCTTCAAATGAGACTCACTTTTCATAGGTGTGAAAAAAAACTAATCAAGCCATTGAGTTAATGGTGTTTAAATACAAGTGATGTTTTTTTTAAGGCTGCTTTCAAATTGATGGGAAAATAAAACAGTATAACTGCCTGGTAAACCAAGTACATGGTATTTTTACCTGGACAATTTGCCAAAATTCTGGGGAAAAGGATGGTTGCTGGAATGATAATATGGTATGGGCATTCAGTATTTTTAGGGGAAAGGATTTGATTCAATACAAATCCCATCACCAGTCAAAGAGTAAGTATAGAAAGAAGTTATTTGGGAACAAACTCATGAATGTAAATTCTCTTGGGCTCTAAGAAAGTGAGGCCATTAGGGGACAGGGCTGGAATTTAACTATAGATCAGATTATTTTCTGTTGATGGGCAAACTACTTCATACTACTGATCTTCATAGAGTAACCACTTTCTAGTATAGTTTTGTGAGATAGAAGCCTTGTGAACATAAAAAGGAAAGTTTAAATGAATCTGTAGATAAAAGGTAGTATATAAAATGGCCTGAAAATCTGCATGCAGGCTTTCCTTAGAGCCTGCAGCCAGAACCATCCATGTAGTTAACAGATACATAGCTCCTGGATGCAGGGAATTTTCTTGGTTGTTTCTTGTCTGGTGGTCTTTGCTCCTAGAATTTAGGAGCTCAAAGAATTTAATTTACCCTGTATTCCTTCTCCTTCTCTTATCTTTTTCTTGCCCACATCTATTACCCTTCTGTCTCTCTTCACTCTTTCGTTTTCCTTCTCCATCCTTTTTAATGTGTTCTCAGTTTATTTCCTATCTCGCTTACCACACATCTATCTCTTTCTGGCTCTCTTCTACACTCTGTTTTCTTGCTACCCCAACTCTTAGTTTATTCTTCCTTTTGTTCCACCTTTCTCCCTCTCCTCCTCTCCCTCCCCTCCTCTTGCTCTGTGCTCCAATTACTCTGAAACCATATTTTATGTAAGCTGCAGGTCTTTGAGTTTCATGCTCAACTTTTCCATTTATAACAAGCTACCTAGTGTTTATACTGGGCCTATCCTTACAACCCATAACAGGAGTCTCATCTTCAAATTTATAGAGGAGTAATATTAATTACATCTGCACAATTATTTTACAGGACTTTGTGGGCTTGTTAAAGAATAAAAAGGTATACATCTTGGGCTATACTTATTCTCTCTTTAATGCATTCATAAGAGTTGCTTCTACCCAAGACTTTTGCCATCTTACACATAGACTTTAAACTAATGCTCATGACAGTAACAGAGATGATTACCAGAGTTGTGAGTCACTCTATCTTCTGATAGTAAGAGAAATTTATAATTAAAGTTTTGCAAAATAAATTCTCTCTCTCTCTCTCTCTCTCTATATATATATATATATATATATATATATATATATTCAAAAACTTTATAAAAATAGAATCAACAAAGTTTAAGTAGAAGAAATTTATAGAGAAGTGTTTTTCACACAGCTGAGTAAGTAATAGCATAAAAGAAGAGAAAAGGAGACAAGATATTTATGGAAAATACGGAGAAGTTTGCTAATCATGTGGAAGATATTACTAATGAAAGAGAACAAATACACTGGCTTAGACTGCAGGAAGCTTGAAATTCAAATGGGAACTTTTAAACAGATGTTAGGCCTGTAAGAGTCAATCTCTTTCAGAAGATTGTGTTTTGATGAACTCTAGTGGAGTTAACACCCAAGTAGGAATTTAATCCATCATAAACTAGAAAGCATATGATAAATGAATCATGGCCAGCTATGTTTTTGGTAGCTCTATAATTATGGGCTGGCTATCAATATGACAACTGGAAATATGGGTAACCTACATACTTGCACATCTAGTTGGCTCATAGCTCATATATGGTTTTTAGGAGAATAGACCTAAAGACCCCTGGTGGGCCCCATTTTGGCCCTAGTTTGGGCCTTGACGACAAACCTGAGACTGGCTTGAGTTTCTGCAGCCTTGTGGGAAAGTCTAAGCCTGACTCAAGTTTTGAGACCTGTCTCAGTCACTTCCATACTGGAGGTGACACAGCAAGACCTGCTGATTAAAGCTTTGCCTTTGGCATGTCAGTCATCTCATACCCTCTATCATCCTTCCCTTCAGTGTGTTTTTTTTTTTTTTTTGGCCTGTCGACACTTGCCACCTTGTACAGCCCCTGAAAGACCCAGCAGACCGAGACCTCTATCCTCTCACCTGGACCTGCCAGCAAGGAGCCAACAGACCCCTTCATATACGTATGGAAGTAAAAATAATGAGTAATTTTTCTCTTTAATTTGTATCTGAATAAATACAAATCATTCTAATATATAAAAGTTAGGTTTTGAAATCAACAATAACAGCTATGATGAGAAAATTCATTTACATTTTCTATGACTATTTGGTCCTTGACATAACTATTACTAACCTCATTTAGTTTCTCATAGAATAGGGTAGCACATGATCAGGGATTGTGGAGGAGAAAAGTGTAATATATCTGATCTAAAAACATATATTGTTAATGTTTAACCTTTCCAATAAAAACATTGGCTTCATGACAATACATTTTATTTCAGATAGTAGTTAAATTATCTTGAGATTTTCCAAAGTAAAAATATATTTACCAGTAATCAAAATAACCAATCCAGTTAAATGATTGCCAATGTAAAATCATGATATAATGAAAGCTTGCTTAAATTTGAGTTCTTTCATAGGTTCATTATCAATATAAACATTGATTCCTTAAGTAGGAAAATATTTCTTAGTAATATTGCAGACTTTCTCTAGACATTGAATAATTCTTTCAGGTAAAATTCTGAAAGACCATTCCTGTTTCTGTGAATAATGTTTCCATTTTTGTAAATGGAGATCACACTTTCATCTCAGAAGAGGTGGCTATATTGATTTTTCAGCTGCAGTAAGGAAAAATGGAAGCTATAACTTAAAACCTAGACCATAGCAATGGTACTGCTCAGGATTTAGGTCTTAATGCTTTATAGAGTTTTATTTCTAGATAAAAGACAACATAATTCTGGTGCTACTAACCAACCTGCACACATATGTACATCCTACCCAGACCAAAGTATGGGGAATTTCTGGCACCCAAGAGAAACAACATTCATATCATGTCCAATTCAATATGTGTGGAAATCACCACTTGTACACTTAGGCTTGACCAATTTTCTGCCCTCAAACCAGAGGCTAGAAATATCTATCCTACTCTCTATCTATCTATCTATCTATGAATGAATCATCTATCATATATATATATATATATATATATATATATATATATATATGTATATATAAATATGATATGGCATATACATATATATATATATATATTTGACATAGCATATAAATATATATGTATATATACATTTATACTGATACACACACACATATATAAAATCTATCATCACTGTTTCTATCATCTATGTATGTATATATCTAGCTATATATATATATATATATACATATATATGGATAACTAAACATCATTGTATTTTGTATTTACTACAATATTATCTGTCTTTTATGTTGAATCAATCTGACTTACTAATTTCAGTGTACATTTTGTATTCAGTATACATTGTATGCTTTTGCCAGTTTTGATATTCTGTTTTATAAAGCAGATTGTTCACCTATTTTTCAATGCATAAAATTTTAAAGATTAATTAAAAAGTATTTAATATTAAGGATAAAATAAAGGTTATTTTTCTATAAATGCCAGCCCAAATGATTTAATAATAATATAGAAAGCAATGTATACCTTTGTATAATAAGCACTATATTCTATTAACTGACTTAAATCACTATTCTACATATCTTATCATGTTATTTTTGAAAAAGCAATTTTATATGTTTTCCCAATACTTGTACATACGTAATTTTCTATAGTAATACTAGTGTAATTTCAGTGATAGATTTGTTTATTTTTCTTTAATAGCCTACTAGATTGTCTTTATAATACATGGCACTAAGGTTTGGGGTACACATACATAGCAGAATTTTCCTGTCATTTTAAATTTTGATCTTTGTCATATTCATTAATATATAATGTACTTTGGATTATACATTAATCTTGTAAAATGTATAGGTTCAAGAGATGTTTGTAGATTTGTAGGTAGTAATGTTACAGTGTCAATTCATCCATGCTTCAATTACAGATTAAGCACATTTCCAATAATATCCCACCAAGTGGATTCATAGATCAAAGACAATTTATATTTGAAGCACATTTTATACACTATGTGAGTCTTTGTCTATGAATTCATTCATAGGACTAACAAATTACAAACTTGTGATCATCAAACTGTGACAATCATATTTTAACATATAAGAATAAAACGTCAACACTCCATCATAAGTAACCTGCATCATCTTTGAATTGTTATAACATAATCTGAAAGTTGATGGTAATTGATTATAAAAGTATATTTCATACATATAAACATTAGTATTTTAAGAATCATAACTGATATCCTAAGAGATTTGTAAATATGGACACATTAAATGAATGCTTAAATTACAAAAAGCAAAAGTGAGCGTATCAAAAAGACTAATGGAATGAATCGAAAGCAGTGATGAACTTGGTAGAATACAATGCAACTGTATCATGACAGCATTTAGTCCTCTTTGTCGGAACCTGAGGTTTTCTTTCTGGCTATATATATTAAAGATATTCTTTTCTATAATACTTTGTATTTACTTGTACTTTTTCTGTAATTTTGTTTTGGCATGTGTGTGTATATGTGTGTGTGTGTGTGTCTGTGTCTTTGTATGTGTGTTCTTGTTTTCTATCTTAACATGATATTTGCAGTTCTGTTTTTGTCCACATGATTCAATGATTCGACCATTAAAGATGAACTGAAAGTGTAGTTTTTATTTTCTTTAGCACTGTATTTTCCCCTCAAATCAGAGCTTTTTTTTCTGCTCAAAGTACAATTCAATCATGTTGGTACTGAAGTCATTTCCAGACTGTATTGTCAGATATTTTTTCTCTTGTCCACAATTGTTTTGATTTTTCTCTTTCAGCATTCTGTATGATGCCAGGTGGCACTAAAGCCAGACAGTGATTATAAACTCTATAGGATACACACTCCTGGAAGTCATACAATAGATGAATTGTCCACAATTACGATACAGAAATATTTGTCTGTTCTCAGTGAGTAGTCACAAATTGTGAAAGAGCTGGGTTATGTCCCCACATTCCATCCTGTGTATTTATGCAGATTCCCTATTTCTTGGCATTAGAGTCAGGATACAGCTTAGTATTATCTATTCCTTTTCCAAGACAGGATTCTATGACCTCTTTTTGGATTATCATATTTTATTGTAAAATAGAAGGCTTTCTTCTGCCATTGAAAATTTTAAACATTAAATAAAAAGGACAATATTTTAGTGCAAGGATATCTTTGAAGTTATATTATTTATAGATATTCCAAATGAGGAGGCCTGATCTTAATATTCTCATTTTGTCTATGCTTAAATGCCATTTTCCTGAGAAAGTATAATACCACTAGTCAAGGTAAACTATGTAGCTGATATAATAGACATAAGCAATAAAGACTCTAGACTCTCATGGTATAAAGGAATGGTGGACACATTTCCGAATATAGCTCCTACTGTGTTACCTTTCTTACTTCTTGGGTATAAGAGTGGAGTAGTCATAAAGGCAGAAAGCTGAATAGAGCTTGAATCATACCCTAGTTGAATACTAGTTAAAAGGCTGGAGAAAATCCCACATGCCATTGTGCAGTAGGTCTTACTATATTGTAAAAAATAAGGCACCTTTCAATTTACGTAAGGTTTACTCATGCAATAACTAGGGTAATCATCTCCTGAGTCAATGTTCAGATGTGCAGTTTGAAAATTTTGATGTCAGAGTAAATTTGGAAATCATAACATCTTCAACCATGTTCATCAATTGAATTGGTTTCTCAACTACTTTCAGTTCATATTTTACTCCCTAAAACAGAAATTCACGTCTCTGCATCTATCCAGCACCAAATTTATAAGAATAAAATTTATTTCTATAGAAAATTATTTGTAACACAGAGAACTAACAGTATGTCTATAGAAGCTTTTCAAGAAAAACTAGAAGACTGAAGAGCCCTCACTGAGATTTAACTTTCGTTCTGTTCTCTGTATTTCTTAATTTTATGCATTCCAGTTTTATAAAAGGCCCAGATACTTCCAACTTTATTAGATCATGATTTCTAAGCCTGGCTAAAGTTAAGGTATCCTGACAAAACTGTCCAGTCACAAACACCAGAAAAATAGAAGTTGGATTCAAGTATCTAACTCCGAATTTTGTGACATTCAAAATTTTGACTCCTGTTATGTAGTCGTTTGACAATTTACAGTTTAGATAATTTAAAGCATTATATTTTTGATGAATTGTAATTTGTAATTAAAAGCGATTACTATAAATAGGTCTTCTGTTATTACTTGACCACATGATGATTGCAGAATATTAATATAAATGCCTTTCAAGTATATAAAACTTCCCAAAATGATTCTCTGCTTTGCAAAGATCACTTGGAGCATGTTTTCAAATTTTGTTAGGCAATATCTTTTCATGGTGACCCAACTGTAACTCTTTTGAACTTGGCTTTTTTATTCAATGCTAACATGAACTATTTCCATCAAAAACCAAAGAGTATGAACATCTCAATGTGCAGTAATACAGAATGGAGCCAAAAATTTACTATTTTTTTTTTTTAAAAAAGCATAAAGCAAGAGAGATTTTATTGAAAGAAACCAGAAGAATCAGAATGGAGGCCACCATTTTGAGCAGTTCTGTGCAAATAGAGAAACTAAATAAACTTTAAAAATGAATAATGAGTATGTCTAGCAATGAAAACTTTTATTTAAAATTAGTCTTCCCTGTCTTTTGAATGGATGAAATATTTTATTCTCTAAAAACAAAACTGGATTAGATAAACATACAAGTGATCCAATTACAAAATCCACACATTTCTGACATCTTCATATCCTCATGTCATCACTTTAATATCAGCAGTAAAACATGAAAGCTATGAAAAGAGATGGAGTAATTGTTTTGAGTTAAGCTGACCTTTTATCTGAGCCATGTACTCCTTTGCATAATCAATCTGCCCTTACTTCTACCCAACTCCAAATCATCTATTGTTCTCTAGCCTTCTTGATGAATGTAAAGCATTGAAAGCTTTATTCTCTAAAGGTCAAAACAAAAAGAAATTATTAAAGTAACACACATTATTAATGTGGGCTCATGCATTAATAAGAACAAGTATAACTTCTCAAACATTATTCTGAAAGTTCCTTTGGAGCAGGAGATGTAGTATATCTATGTTTTTTTTTCTTGTTATAAACTTTTGTTTTTGAGAAACTTTCAAGTGTATAAAATTTTTACAAAGTTCCTTTCCATCTCAAACTATCCACATGTTTTCCAACATATTCTCCTAGCTATTTCATGTCTACAATTTTTTGTTTTAACTCATAAATCCATTTAGTACTGCTCATATTGCTTGCATGTGTATGTGGGTGGGGTTTGATTAGGGGCATCTATAACAGAATGGGAAATATACTGGTGGATATAACTTCAAAAAGATTGTTTCCCTCTCTTTCATGAGCTATCCACTAATAATGGTCCCTGAGGTAGAGATGGGTCCCAGAGATGATCTACCCATTCATAACAGGATTCTGACTGACTTAATATTGCATGGATCTTGTGCAGGTAGTTATAGCTGCAGCAAGGTGATAAATGCTAGAACTACGTCATGTACAAAAGACAGGTATTCATTGCACTACTCCCTATGTCTCATCTCCTACATTCTCTCTGTCTCATCTTCTGTGATGCTTCATGAGCCTGTGCATTAGACTGAGTGATTTCTTATACATATCTCACTTAGGATCAGCACTCAGTCTCTCATTATTAAAATTTTAAGTCCCACAATTGATTGTTTTCTATTTACAAGATGAATTTTATTTGGAAATTTTTGAGAACAACCAATGTTTACAGGTATGAGCAATAATATACAGAAGGCAATTTGACAGCATGGGCAATATAAAATGTAAGGAAACACTTAAAACTGGCTTCAGTATTTTTGGCCAACAGTAAAATGCAGATTAAAATTAAAGACTTCGTCTGAGAGCAATCAGAATGGTCATTATTAACATTACCCATGACAACCTATGCTGTTGTGGACATGGTGAAAGAGACTTCTATATGCAGTTGATAAGAGTGTAAACTAGTAAAATGACTTTGGAAATCAGTGTAGACATTTTCCAAGAAGCAAAAACTACAGCTATGACCCAGCACTACGGCACCTAGGGATACACTCACCCTGCTTTTAATCGTGGACATAGGAAGAATTACTTAGAAATAGTCATGGAAATGGGGACAATCAGGAGAGAGGAGAGAACATATAAAAAGCTTATGCATTTATTATTTTTCATCCCAACTTTAAAATGACTGAAAAATGTGAGAATACATATGAGATTTTAAAAAAAGACAGAAAATTCTAAGTGTTAAACCATTATGTTATGATGGGGACAGACATGGGGAAGAGTGTAGGGCAATGTGTTTACATGGAAAAGCCACAAATTAGCTTCTCTTGAACTGAAGACCTTAAAATCTCCAAATAAACATGAATATATTTTGAAGTAAAGAATAGGCAGAGGTTTTAAGTCAAGAATATAATACTGAAATATGAGGCATTGGGATGAATTCTATTTTAGTGAATAATAAACATACATAGAGAGAAAATCTCGACATACACAAATAAGTTTAATAGAACAATATCAATTATAATGATGATAGCCCATTTGTCTTGTGATAACAACATGTCTTAATCTAAGTGACTTATAAGAACACAGCCTTATTTGTCAATATACTAAAATCCAAGAAGTCCAAATTCAAGTTGTCATATTGGTGACCAATGAGACATTCAGTTTTGAAGATTGTGTCTCATTTTTGTACATATTCAGACACTAAGGGAATTTTTTTTCTGATGCTTTCATTTCATGACTCAATTATTTACTAAAGATCCTACCTCCCACTATTATGCAATTGGACAATAAGATTCAAAAGGGAAATTTTATGGGATATAGATATGCAGACCAAACGATTACAGATATTACAATGCTTTAACTGAAGAACAAGCATTGCCAACAAAGAGCAGGAGTGAAAAGAAAAAAAAAGCAGTCACTGGCAATGTCAACAAAAGCGGGTACCCACCAATCTATACCTGGTGCATGTTTTTTGTTTGGTTGGTTGTTTTTTGTTATGGTTGTTATTGTTTTATGAGAAGAGTTTTGGTACTTGGTTATGGCTGTCCAGAAAAATAAATGTATTCAGCGATATCACTGATATTTAATAGTTGCCAATATGGCTTCATTAGTTCTTTATCATCTTTGACATTTGAAAGATCTAAGCACCCTTGGCACAAGACAGGATTCTGCTGTCTGTTCACATTAACATTCTCAGGAGGACAGTATAGGTCAATGAAGAGACTAATTTCTACAAAGACCACACATTTAGTTCCAAAGGGGAAGAATATGATTCACTGAAGTGTAAAGCTGATCCTATTTCAAATGAAAAGCCTACAAATTTTAAGTAAGTAAACTTGATAAAAACAGAATATTTAAGTGAACATTTCTTGGAATCTCCTGGCTTTCCCCCTCCCTCCTTTAGTTCTCAATGAGAAAACAAAAAGTCTGAAAGAGAATGAACTTGCTTGTGAAAAATCTTAACAATTAAGATGTCACCTACAAAATTTATGAAGTGCTGGCACAAATCTCAACATTTTATCTGAAAAGGAGGATTTCACTCTCTACTGTTCACAGTTAGTACTTTCCAGTGGGATTTTTTTCAGTTGTGTTTAAACTGAACCAAACCACCCTGCAAGGAGCATTAAACTTTGCATTTAAGGAGTCCCAGCTAACAGCACATGAGGCACTCGAGCAGCTTTTGGGTGACTCAATGCTTCATGTTCAGCAATCTGTCAATGTTTCTGAGTGATTGGTGAGTATATCAGACATATTTTTATAACATCAATAAGCACAACAGAGATATTACTTGTGGAAATGACTTTGCAGTCTCTTACATTTTAATCTGTTAAACTATTTCCTCTACTTCTTCCACTCTTAACATTTATTTAATATCAGCTGTTCTGTACCACGATCTCCAGTGTTCGAGACTTTCAAGATTTTATCTTTTTTGCAGAGAATGGGCTTATTCAAGATCACACCTTTCTCTGTATGGACCCATATCTAACATCACCCGTAGTTTTATTGACTAATAATATTACAGAATATATTTCACTTGTGAGCTCCCTAATGTTGCTGCAGGTAAGAGAACTCTGCATTCATGACAATTTTGTGGTGACTCTATGAGGTAAGACAGATTGAAAAGAAGTTATTTTAGAGTTGCGTTTACAATACCAAACAAAAAGATAACTTTTAAAATGTTGACAACTGTATAGGAAGAGTTAATGACCAGAAAGAAAGTCTGTGAGTTTTGTGTGAGTGGCTAAAGCATATAAGAAGTTAGGGATGCTGACACAGAAAGCTTCAGAGGTGGTTAAATGAACACAATATCTCTGTAGAGTCCATAAAAGTATTCCCATACTCTATCAACTCAACAAACCAAGAGGACTGACATTTCATACAGTTCATGGTGCTAACCATCAACAAAACATCAACTAAAACACTTACACTCTTCATGTCTTTTTGTTTTAGTTGGGATGTCTATAATCTGGGGTAAAAATTCATGTTTTCTTATATTTCCAACAGGTTTAAATTTTGTATAGCAAAATATTTAACAATCAATATATGAATCTAGGTTATTGATAATGATAAAAGAATTGTCCATTATTCAGAACAATTAACACAAATAATTAGGGTAAGTAGGAAACAAGAATCAATAGTAAACTTTACTAATGCCAGCAGAATAATCAGAGATGTTTGTATTTCTAAAAGTTTCTAATATAAACAATTAGAAATAGAGTGAGGAAGTCCCCTTAAGCACACACAGCAATGGAAAGCTGCACCCTGTAACCTGCACACCATTTTCCAGCTCACACTTCTACTTGAATTCCTAGAAACCTGACAGTAAAAGGGAAAACAAGGTAAGACCATAAATCCCGATACCCAACCCAAGATTAGTAAATTGCTCCCTGTTCTTGTAGTCCATTTTCCTGAACAAATCCTCCAGCAGTTTTTGAAGCCAATCCAGCACAAGAGAATACAAGCAACCATGATAATAGGAACATAAAGGCAAGATTAACACCAAAGCTACAGAGGTAACATATGAAGAAATCAAAACAAGCAAGAGAAAAGAAAACAACAAAAACAACAACAAACACATGGGGCAACACACTAGATGAGGCACTAGACAATAGAATTCCAGGCCACTCAGCTGAGAAGACAGAAAGGGAACAAGTCCAAAACACAAACCCCTTGCAAAAATAAAATAAAACATTAGCATCTAAATCTATATTAACTATACAACACAGATGGCTAAAGCCCAACTTAAGAACACTATAAGTGCCAGGGCAATATGGCACCACCAGAGCCCTGTTATATTACTACAGTAAGCCCTGGATATCATGACAGAGCTGAAGCATGAGAAAATGACCTTAAATCCAACTGTATGAAGTTGATAAAGGCCTTTAAAGAAGAAATGAATAAATCTCTTAAAGAAATACAGGAAAACACAATCAAGAAGCTGAAATAAATGAATAAAGCAGTTCAAGAAGTGAAAATGTAAATGGACAAAATGAAGTAAACATAAACTGCGGGAATCCTGGAGATTGAAACATAGGGAAGAAAATAGAAACTACAGAGGCAAGCACCATTAACAGAATATAAGAGATGGAAGAGAGACCCTCAAGCCAAGAAGCACTTAAAGACTGCTGGTATATCTGTGAAGTGTTTGCAAGTGGCTTGAGCTCCCACTGCTGACCTGTGAACTGAACTGCTGATTTTCTGACAATGCATGTGGAATTTGTTCCAAAAACCATTTGTAAACAAGTCCACTTCCAATGTATCCTCTCTTTCCCATTACCTCTGGTAGGTAGTGGAATAGAAGGGAGGTTAAAACACTTAAGAACCATCATTAAAAGTAGGTTTTGAAAAATTTAAAGTAACAGAGATGGAAGCTGAAGAGGACAACTCCAGCAGATAGGGCCCCCAATTGAAGGATGGGGCCACCCACCCAGGTTCAAAATTTTGACTGAGAATTGTTCCTGTCTAAAGGAAATGCAGGGACAAAAATGAAGCAGAGACTGAAGGAAAGGGCATTCCAACTTGGAATTCATCCATTCGTAGGTACCAAAGCCTGACACTATTACTGCTTCCATATTGTGTTTGCAGACAGGAGGCTCTCCTAGCAGCCTACTGAGATAGATACAGATGCTTATAGTTGTCCACTGGACTGAAGTCTGAGACCCTAAGGAAGAGTTAGGGGAACGATTGAAGGAGCTGAAGGGGATGGCAACCTCATTGGCAAAACAACAGTATCAACTAACCCAGGTCCCTAGGCGCTTCCAGAGACTAACCCACCAACCAAAGAGGACATGTGTGTGTGTGTGTGTGTGTGTGTGTGTGTGTGTGTGTGTGTGTGTATACACACGCAAGCATATATATATATATAACATTCATAGCAGAGGGCTGCTTTTTCTGACCCCACTAGGAGAGGATGTGCTTAATCCTGTAGAGACTTTGTGTCTCAGGAAAGGGGGGATACTGGGGGTGGTTGGAGGGTGGGGGAACATTCTCTCAGAAACAAAGGGGAGGTAGGATGTGGTAAAAAATACTTGGGAATGGGAAACCTGGAAGGGGGCAACATTTGGAATGTAGATAAATAAAATAATTTAATAATAATAATAATAATAATAATAATAATAATAATAATAATAATAGAAATATTCAACATATTTAGTCATCAGAAAAATGTGACTCAAAATGATTCTGAGATTCTGTCTTATATCAGTCAGAATGGATAAGGTAAAAAAAACAATCAAGAGAGTTCATGCTGATTAGGACATGAAGCAAGTAGAACACTTCACCATTGCTGGTGAGGGGCAAACTTGTACAACCATTTCGGAAGTCATTTTGCTGGGTTCTCAGAAAACTGGGAATACCTCATGACCCAGCTATAATACTCCTGGCTATATACCCAAAACAAGCTCCAACCATACCATAAGTCACTTGTTCAACTATGTCCGTAGCAGCTTTATTCATAATTGCCAGAAACTGAAAACAACCTCAATCTCCCACAACCAAATGTAATTTTAAAAAAAAAATCTAGTACATTAAAAAAATGTGGTATTACTTGCTCACTGAAAGAAACGGCATCATGTAATTTGCAAGTAAATGAATGGTACTAGAAAAAAACACCCTGAGTGAAGTAACGCAGGCCCAGAAAGACAAACTTTGCATGTAATCCCTATTAGTGAATCTAAGTCATAAATTACAGGATGAGCATGCTGCAAAACAGACCCAAAGAAGCTAAGCAATAAGGAGAGACCAAGATGTGAAACTTGCATCTCACCTGGAAGGTGAAGTAGGTTAGATATTAGGATTAAATGGAGAGAGGGGACTTTGTGGATGAGAGAGGGAGTTTGGGAACAAGAGAGATGAGGTGCAGTCAGGACTGAGGGAAAGATTAGTAGGAGAAACAACCAGAGTGAAGAGCATCTCCGGGACCTATTAGAAACCTAAGACAATAGAAACTCTCAGGAATCTATAAGGGTAACCTTAGCTAAGATCTGTTGCAATGGGGGATATGGAGCCTGAAAGGGCCACATCCTGTAACCAGGCAAGACTTCTAATGGAGGGATTGGAATATCAACCCAGCCATAAAACGTTAGACCCATAATTATCCTGCTTACAGCATGTGCAGGTGTGTGTGGGCAAGTGTGAAGCAGAATTTGAGGGAAGGGATAACCAACAACTCGCCTAGCCTAAGAGCCGTGCCATGTGAGGGAGCCCACTTCTGACAGTATTTATGATATTCTTCTATACTCGCAGACAGGTGCCTAGCATAAAATCTACTAGGAAGGCCTTCACACAGAAACTGTTGGAGTGAAAGTGTTGGAGACACACTGAGTGGAGCTTGGAAATCCTGTGGAAGATGAAGACGATGAATTGAAGGAGCCAAGGAATGAACAACACAAAGGAACCTACAACATTAAGTAATCTGGACCCTAAGGGGCTCATAGAGACTGAACTGCCTATCAGAGAGCAGAGATAGCATGGACCTAGGTCTTTTGCAGTTATGTAATAATTGTTCAGCTAGGTCTTCATATGGGACTCCTAAATTGGGAACAGTGGCTGTCTCTGACAACATTGCCTGCATTTGAATCCTTTTCCCCTAACTGCACTGCCTCATCTAGCCACAATAGAAGATGCACCCAGTCTACTCTTACTGTCTGTAACTTGCTATGCCAAGGCTGGTTGATTTCCATGGAAAGCCTCTCCTTCTCTGAGGAGAAGGGGAGGATGGATTCATGAGAGAGGGATGAAAGGGACGTACTGGGAGGAGGGACAAGAAGCTGTGATCAGGATGTAAAGTAAATGAATAACTTGAAAAATATTTGTTAATGCTCTAAGAGAAAACTACTTTTTTAAAATTTTCTTTTCTATACACATTATTGAAATTATATCTTTCAATAAACATATCAAGAATACTGCATCTTTAAGGAAATCAAGAAGACAGCTAAAATACTTTTTCTGATTTTGGTAATCATGGAAGATGATTTTATTATGATACCTAATCTTATGCCCACAAGGCAATTTTATACTATGAATCCTGAGGTTTTTCTAGTAAAAGGACAGTAATTATTTAAATCTAAATTAAATGCATGGCACAAAAAAGAAGAGAGAAACAGCTTGTCAACATGTGACGGCCACCTGCCAAATTAGAAGTGAACAATGATAGTAAGTGAAGGCATATGACACGAAGTCTGTTCCTGGATCTGAGAATGATTATATTTGGCAACACTACACACTTGCCATGGAAATACAAGAGGAAACTGAAGCTAAGGCTATGTGAAAGTGCATAATCTTTCTTCACAGTTCAAAAGAGAGACACCTTTGCTCTCAGCTGTCAAATCAGTACTTGACCAAATTTTAAAGGAAATTTTACTTCTAGTTGGTAGCTCTTCTGATTTTTAATAAATTAATAACATTATTAAAGTGGGTAATTTTTTTTATTTCCCATCTCCTGATACTAATTTACTTCCTCATACTCCATCATGCTTCATGCAAAAATGACTCTGGAATAGTTACTTTTCTAAAATAATCAAAGGCATCATATCTTGTAAAAATGCAGAGCTTGTGGAACATTCGTTTCTACTCATGCTGAACAACTTTATGTAAGGCCATTTTTTACTATGAATGTTGTTTCAGTTGTAAACCAGAAAGTAATAACATCCATCCTTTGTGGATAGTCAATGCATTGAATTCAGTGAGTGTGTGTGTGTGTGTGTGTGTGTGTGTGTCTGTGTGTATACACATGGGAGGGTAGGTGTTCTCTACTGTGAAGATGTGTTGAGGTCGACTCTCAATGTCAGTTGTCTATCTCCACTCTTCTCCATATTTTTTAAAAATTTTTTCTCAATGGTATGTACTCACTAATAAGTGGATATTAGTCAAAAAAGAAAAAAAAAGTACAAAATACCCAATCTACAGTCCACAGAACTCAAAAAGTCAACAAGCTGAAAGGTTCAAGTAAGGATGCCTCAGTCCCACTTGTGAGGAAGAAGAACACAGTCACAAGGTGGGTTGTGGGGGCAGGCAGAAAGGGACCTGGGAGGGAAATCGGACATGGGGTTGGGTGGGGAAGAGGGGTACCTGATCTGGTATTGGGTGAGGGAAAAAAACTGAAACCCTGAGGGTCAGTAGAAAGAATGGAAAGAGGCAACCTTGGGAAACAGGAGGTTGGCGTGATTCTCCAGAATGCACCAGAGACCTGGGAGGTGAGATATTCCCAGGACTCAAAGGAAGGGACCTTAGATGAAATGCTCTAGAGTGGGGAGAGGGAACTTGTAGAGCCCACCTCCAGTAGAAAGACAGGGCATAGAGTGATTGATGGAGTTGCCATCCCACAGTCAAAACTCTGATCCATAATTGTTTTTTGTCTGACAGAATTGCAGGGATGGAAATGGAGAGGAGCCTGAGGAAAATAACGTCCACCGACAGGCCCAATGAACTTCCTTGTCTCTCTCTTTTAATATATTCTGGGAATCAAACCTCAAGTCCTCATTTTTGCATAGTAAACACTTTGATACAAAGACACATTCCCAGTGAAACAGTTCATTTTTGTGTTTCCATTTTAATTTATTTTCACAAATAATATGTATCTATGAATGTTCAGCCATTTACAGATTCTTTAGTATTTTGTTTTTATTATCTTAAATAACTGATCACCTACTGAACATTTACAAAATGTGAGCATATTATTCTATAAACAATTGCCACATACTGATAACCTACCTCACACTATGGTTTTGACATTCAAATGGAGGAGAGGCTTCTTATTTCCTCTCATTATTGATATTTTTATTCTCTCACAAATCACATACTAGACAAAGGGAAAATTTTCAAGAAAGAATAAAAGGCATCTTAATTTAAAGATGATTTAAATTAAGATACCTTAATTTAAAGGTATCTTAATTTAAAGATGATCGCTGAGGTTTAATTTTTAAATACTAAGATGCACAAATTTGAAACTTTCAGTTCAAAAGAAATGATAAATCTCTATGGGCTGTCACCATTACAACCACGCTCTAGGACATTCTCTGAAAATTCTTCACATCCTTGTTAATCCACTTATCTCCCAAAATGACCATATTCTTTGTATTCTTCTCATGGCTTATTTTTATCTCCTCCAGTAGTTTTCTCAAAGGCATTTGTACTATGAATAATTTCTTCTATTCTTGATGACTTAATTTCTTGGAAAGACTAAATTTGATGCCTTGCTCAGTACCAAGGTTTTGTTATTGAAAATCATTATATTTTATGAAAGTAACCTAAGTTTTAATCTTTTGGTATATTTTAGTTAAAAATAAAGTCACATTTGCTCCACATTTAACTTGCCACCCCATGCATATAAATATACATTCCTGATCTTGCACGTTAGTATCTATACTCTTAAGAGGAACAGTCCCCAGGGTGACTATTCTATATTCCCATCAACAATGCATACATTTCCTTTTCACTTCATGTTATCTTGTTAGTTTCTTTCATTAAAAAAAACGAATTGAAAAATAACTTAAGGCCATCTTGTTTTAACTTCTCTGGTGATCATCAATGTTGAACGTTACTTTTCCATGTTCCTAACAAAGTATGCATCTTTTGTTGTTGCCTCCCAGTCTTTCCTACTCTGTCCTGTCTTCCTGGCCCATGTCCTCAGTCCTTCTTACAACACTCAGTGACCTTTTTTCTACTTTCATATCACAAATGTTCAATTATTATCCCTAAAGCATCCCTTACACTCTCTTACCCAATTTTATGGGTCTAGTTTCTTGACCTTAACTCTCACATAGACAGGAATAAGTTGTTAAGATACTCGTAAGAGAGGGAACATGCAGTATTTCTCTTTCAGTGAAAATTTACTTCATTTAGCATAATATCTTCCAGGCCCATCCCTTTTTCTGTTAATATCATCATTTCGGTATTTTCTGGAAGTATATCATTACTAACGAGTTCATTCAACCATTCTAACATTGTGGTTATTTTTTTTTTCTTTTAGTTATATGTTGTGCATTTTCTTCGAGTCTTTTAATGTTCACTTTAAGGCAAGCATGATATTGTTTTTCATAACTCTAATGATCCAATTTGAAAAAAAATGTATGAGTTGAATTACTTCCCCTCAACACTGAAATTGCAGCTTTAGTATCAAGTGTTTCAAAGTTTGATTGTGTTTGAAGATAGTAATAAAACTACTGCCAGGTAATTAGGGTAGTTCATAACATTCCAGGTCTTTCTTAGAAAATGGAGTTAAAAGCTAGACGTTCAGCTAAAGGGGAGGCTCCAGTGCCTGACACTATTATTGATGCTCCAGTGTGCTTACAGATAGGAGCCTAGCATGGCTGCCCTCTGAGAGGCCCAAGAAGCAGCTGAAAGAGCCAGATGCAGAGTCTTGCACCCAACCAATGAACAGAAGTCAGGGATCACTGTGTTTGAATTAGGGAAAGGCTAGAAGAAGCTGAGAAGGAGGACAATCCCATATGAAGACCAGCAGTCTCAACTAACCTGAAGCCCTGAGATCTTTCAGACACTAAGCCACCAACTAGGCACCATACACTAGGTGGTACGTGGTCTTCGACACATATACAGCAGAGTAGTGTCTGGTCTGGCCTCAGTGAGAGAAGATGCAGCTAACTCTCTAGAGAATTGAGGCCCCAGAGAGTTGGGAGGTCTGGTGTAAGTAGCTGGTGTGTGATGACATCCTCTTGTAGACAGGGGAGGAAAAATGGGATGAGGAACTACTATAGGAAAGTGAACCAGGAGGGGTATAGCAACTGGACTAAAAAAGATTAAATGCTACTACCACTACTACTACTAATTAATAATAATAATAATAATAATAATAATAATAATAATAATAATAATA
>JANHMN010000256.1:0-26171 GCA_030674055.1 Rhabdomys pumilio
TGTATGAGGCAGAGAATAGCTCCAGCTCTGAGGATGAGGAAGAAACTTTAGAAAAGGAAATAGCTTACTTAAAGGAAAGATTAAAGACATACAAGGTCCGAAAGGGAGCAGATTGGAAAGAGTAGTGACCACCTAGTAAAAACCCTTTTGTGGATTCTATGGAGGCCACTGCTCCTCCTGCATATGATAAATGTTCTCTGAAGGATTGGTGGGTAGTGAAGCCCATCACTAAGAATGGGGCGATTGTTTTCTAAAGCAGGTTTCAATTATGCTTATCCTGTAATGGAAATCCCTCATCCCAATAACCCTGGGCAAATGCTTAGGAAGCATGTGCCATTGTCTTTAAGGAATTAAAGAACCTTAAACTTAAGAAGCACTTTCCTCCTATGGGGCCTTGGCACCCTTTACTTAGGCAATTTTTGAGTCCTATAGCAACTTTAATTTAACATCAGGAGATTAGCAACAACTATGATATATGACATTGGGTAGGAGAGACAATTTACTGTGGAAGGAAGAATATCAGTAGCAGTGCATTACTTTAGCAAGCTTAAATGCACAGGCAGGGCAGCCCCAGAGAAATCTGAAAATGCTAACTGGATCAAGACAATATGCTGCTCTACATCAGCAGAATCATTATGATCCTGCGGTTTATGCCCAAATTGCCACTGCAGGCGTTAGAGCCTGGAAAGCCTTGCCTAATAAGGAAGCTGGAGGTCAACTATCCAAGGTGGTACAGGGACCCTCTGAGCCCCTCAAAGAATGTGTGAATAAACTACTCCAGTCAGCAGAAAAATTGTTTGGGGATGCTGATACCACCATGTCCATAATAAAACAGCCTTCAAAAATTCTAATAAATGGTTCAAAGAAGCCATTAGACCATATAGATCAAAAACCTTACATGATTACATTAGAGTTTTCAAGGAAATTGATGGAAATTTTGTTATGGGACAAGTACTCACAACTACTGTGCAAAAGGGATCTAGTAAGTCTAAAACTTGCCTTGGATGTGGCTAAGCAAGACATTTTAAGAGGGATTGTCCAGGGAAAAAGGGGATTATAGGTCCGGGTCTGTGCCCTTGATGCCAAAAAGGCCATCATTTGGGTAATGATGCAGGTCTAAATCAGATGCTGATGGCTGTCCTCTCCCCACTTCAAGAAACAGGCAGCAGGGCCACTCCAGGACCCACAAACCAAAGTGTACAGAGTCATGAATACCACTATTACCCCTACTCCAGTTCGGTTTGTGCCTCAAACCAACACCTTTATGTCAAAGATCTTGTCAGAGGTACCCCAGGAAGTGCAGGATTAGACCTCCCTTCTCCACAAGAGTAGTGTTGACACCTCAAATGGGCCCTCAAGCATTGGGTACTGGAGTGTATGACTGCATACCTTTAGGGAGTGTAGGTCTTCTCTTAGGATGCAGCAGTGCCTTGTTGAAGGGAATTAGGATCCTTCTGGGGGTGATAGCCTTATATTTTCCTGGAGAAATTAAAATTATGGTTACAATAGATAGGTGTCCCGCGCTACCTCCCGCCAGCAGGAATGACACAGCACAAACAGGATCCTTCTGCACTTCAGGATTTAATGCGTCTTGAGAGGGAGAGCATAAGCTTCAACCGTAGAGAAGATGGAAGACCCAGAGCAGCCAGAGAGTGCTGCTTATATAGAGGGGAGTGGGGGCGTGGCTTTCTCTGATTGGTTGCCCTGTCGGACCTAATTTGCATGTCCTCTCTGATTGGTCGCCCCATGACCTTATTTGCATACCCTCTCTGATTGGTTGTTCTACCTGGACCTAATAAGCATAGACCTATTTGCATAGTCCCTGCCCAGGGAGGGGTTGCCGTGCAGGGATTGGCTAAGGCACCAATACCTCATTTGCATATACCCACTCGGGAGGGGTTCAGACCAGAATCTGCTGATGCATGCGCAGTAGACTTGTTTGCAAGTGGTGCAACAGGAAACCAGCACCATCTTGTAATGCCGGATCGGGATAGGCGGGCTACATCTCCCCCTTTTTTGTTTTATTTAATGAGCAACAGACAATTCCTTAAAGGCTGTAGCCAGATCAGCAGATGTCCAATGTGGTCAGCAATGCTCCAAATTGTGCCACTCACTCAATGGTAGTGTCCCCCTTGTAGAGAAAGGTAGAGGTCTAGTCCCTTGTGCAAGATAGTGGGATATTGTAAAGAATTTCCACCCTGGTCGTTGCTTCCATGAGTGTACTTTACTTTACCCATCCCAGTGCCTTTTGTCAGGGGGAGGGTTTGGCAACTTAACCTCCATGAAACTAGACATGCCTTCGAGGAATCTATCCTTGCGGAACATCCCCTGTATACCACATGTATACACTCTACCCAGGGACGCCCAGAGAGCAAAGGCTTGGTGGAGTCTATGCCAGTTCTCAATTGAACAAGCTGGAGAGGCTAGAATGACCTTAGGAATGTGCTCTCATTTCATAGCTACTTCGGGGAAGCCAACCAAATACTAGAAGATGCACCATCTTCTATGGCTGCTAGTGTCTGATAGACCACAGCTTGTTGTCGGGCTTGAGTGCGCTTTAGTTTACACAATAGCCAGAGGCAAAGTGCACAGCCAAAATTAGCACACAGGTTTAACCAAGGGAATTAAGGCAACCGTCCTAATGTGACCAAAGAGCGAATTGGAATGGGAAGGGCCAATCAGCTTTTTGTAGGAGGGATAAGCGATCAAGGACCCACAAGACCCCTGCCTACCAAGTGCAATGAGACATATCCCCTTGGGTGCAAGGCCAGAGGGGAAATAAAGGGGGAGTTGTCCCTCACCCAGTCTGGGTGCAAATAAAGGGGGAGTTGTCCCTCACCCAGTCCCGGTGCAATGGAAGTTGATTCCTCCGGGTGCAAGGGCTGAGGGAAACAACAGGAGGGGGGGAATCGATGCCCATCTCTGTGCAATGTAAAGAACTCCCAGAGGTGCAGGGGCCATGGATTAAGGAAGAGAAGGCTGCTTTTCAAATGTCAGGGGTCGGCTCACCCCAGTCCCTGATTAACTGTTAAGCATCAACCGAGTTTCCTTGGTCAAGTGCCACAAGCGCCTGGGCAACAACCATCCTATCCCTCATGCTTTGTGTCCTAAGCCTGCAGAGAAGCCACATGAGTAGCACCAGCCCACAGCAGAGCATGGCTCCAAACAAACCCACCCCCACCCATTCTTTGAAATAAGAAAAGACAGAGGACATCATCGAGGTCAAGCCCTCCAAAACAGAGGGCGATTCTACTGGGACTGGAACCCAGCGGGGGATATGGGCCACAAGGGCCTTAAGATAAAAACAGGCATCCCAACATTGACTAATTACACAATTAGAACGATTACAATCAAATGTACTAAAATTAGACAAAATAAATATAAAAGGTAGGTATAAGCAAACTGGCGTTGGGGGAATCTGTATCTTAAAGGAATCTTGACACTTATCGGGATAAAAATAATAATCACTAAAATTAGGACTAGACCCTCCACAAGTCTTATTCTCATAATATGTCTTTGTCACGGTACAATTTGTATGACCTCCCTCTGCACCAAGTAAAAACATTAAAGGTCTCATTGGTGGTAAAAAATTTTGGAAAAACCATAGAATTATGTTTAACGGGCACCAAGGTTGGGAAAGCTGATAAAATAGCCCATCATTGATCTCCATCAATGTTAAGGATCCAAAGATGAAGGATCCACAGTATCGACAGGAGGCAGCTTCTCCAAGGCATCATGGTCCGGGTCTGCGATTTTTCTTGTCAATCTCTCAGGGATCCAAAATGGATTATTTTCACTCTGTGGAAAAACACAAACAGATCCCCTGGATCTTATAAGACTAGGATCCGGTCCTTTCCATTTATTAGATAAAACGTCTTTCCACTTAACCAGTTCTTTTGGTCTATCAGGTTCTGAGCAGTGGCAATCAGCCGCTGTATGACCCTGATCATCTAAATTCAAAAAATTAAGAGTAAAGAGTGCCATGAATATGGCCACTCTAGGAATTGTGGGGAGGATCTGTTCCATTCCCCCTTTTTGTTTCATTAAATATGTCTTGAGCGTGTGATGTGTGCGTTCAACAATTCCTTGACCCTGGGGATTATAGGGCAGGCCGGTCAGATGAGTAACATTCATCTGACTGCAAAACTGTTGAAATTTTTTTTCAACAGTTGAAAGTGTTGAAGTGTAGGCCGGCCCATTATCAGTTTTTAATATTTTGGGCCGGCCCCATGCAGTCCATGATTCAAGACAATGTTGAATAACATAGGAGGTCTTTTCACCTGTTAATGGTGTTGCCGAAAGCACACTAGAGCAGGTATCAATAGAAATATGTAAATATTGGAGTTTTCCAAAAGAGGGTATATGAGTCACGTCCATTTGCCAGATTTGTAATGGCTGTATACCCTGTGGGTTAATTCCTACATTAGGGGCAGGCAAAAATTCACAACATCTTTGACAGTGGACAACAATGTCCCTGGCTTCTTTCCCGGTAATAGAGAAGCGACGACGTAGGATCTCTGCTGTCACATGAAAATGGCTATAAAATTCTTTTGCTATGGTGGAGGCGGGGGAGCAGATGGCTCCACCTTTTTAGGGGGCACCTTTCAAGGCTTTCCGTCCCTGTGATTGTCAGGACAATATCTCTCTGCTTCATATCTGGCTGCTTCCTCATCTAATTCTGCCTCCTCCTCAGAGCTAAGAGTATCTTTATCTGAGGTATCAGTGGAACTATCTGCGCTATCAAGGGTTAGCGCTTCCAGCTTTAGAGATGGGCATCGATTATTTTTATTTTTTTGAGTCTGAACCTCTAGGCTCAGACGAGAAAATCTCTCCCTTGTTAGGAGGGCACTTGTTTCCTTTTTTGTTTGGGTCATCAATTTTCTTGCACGCGCCCAACCTCTCACTCCGTTCGGTTTATGACATGCTATCCTGAACTTCTTCAAGAGTGGCCTGCCCATTTTTTACCACCTCTTTACAGTTCTCATCTTGTAAACAATTTTTTATAAGTTTCCACACGGCAAGAGTACCCTGTCTTAGATCTTGATTATCGCGTTGTCTCTCTAAATCTTTACCCAGTTTATTCCAGGAGGTGAGTGTTAATGAGCCCGAAACGGCATACCAAGGAGCAATCCGATCTACCTCCTTCACAAAGTTCCTCAATGTTCTTTGTCCAAGTTTAATGTCTCGCTGTTTGAGCACGGCCTCCATGGTGGTAATCACTGATTGTGACGATCCCATGGCGGACGCAGCTTATCTATGTCTGACTTACAACCGCCACCTAAAAATGAAAGTAAAACGGCCCCAAGCCCGCAGCTTATCTATGTCCAACTAATGGCTGGGAGGGTCAAGAGGAACTCTTTTGTCACCCGTTTATCTACAGGGGGGGGCTAGAAAAAGCTGATGCTGCGGCCCATCTACCTCCGACTTACTTCGTCAGCTTAACAAGAACCACCGCGGAAACAGAGTATTAAGAGAAATAAGACAAGAACTACGAATATGACAGCAAAACACAGGCCAAAAATTTCAGAAATAGACATACCTCTCCGAACATACTTCCTACAGTTCTGAATCCTCCCCTATCGAGGGGTCCTCCAAGGTGCTGACGATGACGTGGTCATTTCCCGGGTTTTGGCACCAGATGTCCCGCGCTACCTCCCACCAGCAGGAATGACACAGCACACACAGGATCCATCTGCAGTTCAAGCTTTAATGCGTCTTGAGAGGGAGAGCATAAGCTTCAGTCGTAGAGAAGATGGAGGACCCAGAGCAGCCAGAGAGTGCTGCTTAGATAGAGGGGAGAGGGGGCGTGGCTTTCCCTGATTGGTTGCCCTGTCGGACCTAATTTGCATGTCCTCTTTGATTGGTCGCCCCATGACCTTATTTGCATACCCTCTCTGATTGGTCGTTCTACCTGGACCTAATTAGCATAGACCTATTTGCATAGTCCCTGCCCAGGGAGGGGTTGCCATGCAGGGATTGGCTAAGGCACCAATACCTCATTTGCATATACCCACTCGGGAGGGGTTCAGACCAGAATCTGCTGACGCATGCGCAGTAGACTTGTTTGCAAGTGGTGCAACAGGAAACCAGCACCATCTTGTAATGCCGGATCGGGATCAGCGGGCTACAGATAGGGGAGTTGTAGTTATTCCCCAGGGAAATAGAATTGCTCAGCTAGTTGTCTTGCCTCAGTTACCCAATAAACATGCTATGATTAAGGATACTAGAGGTGATGAAGGATTTGCTTTCACAGGGACTGCCACCTTTTGGGTTTCTACCCTTGAGGACTGCCCTACCCTTATCCTTTGGGTTGATGGAAAGCCTATGCAAGGAATTCTGGATACTGGTGCAGATACGACTGTGATATCTAAAACATCTTGGCCTAGTAGCTGGTCGCTGGGCAAGTCCTCTTCCACCTTACAAGGAGTGGGGACAGCTGCTGCACCATTCAAGAGTAGTAAATGGCAATATGAGGAAGGACATGAAGGATGGTTTCAACCAACTGTCTTGGAAGATCTCCCCACTAATTTATGGGGTTGAGATGGACTTAATGACATGGGAGCTGCTCTTACAACCCAACCACTTCAGGGTATAATGGAAAAGCAAGGATATATTCTTGGGAAAGGACTAGAGAAATAGTTATAAGAAAGACCCAATAGTGTGGCCAAAGAATGCCAGATAATCAGACACCATAATGCCAAAACTGGAATAGGAAATTTATATGTCCTCAGAAGTTACAAATTAGAATAGATACTCTGAAAACTTTAAATGTTTATCAAACATTGAGTAGTTAGGATGTCATAGGAAAAAATGCTATCTTGCCTTGTACAGTTCTGTACCACACCCATACTAGTCTATAATTTAAAATTCTGTCTTACTGAAAGTCTTAGAACATAAGTAGATTAAAGGCAATTACTTGACATATTAAATGCTACACAGCATTTCACCTACATCAACAAAATTTTCCTGTTTTCTTTTAAACATCATGAGTGAATTTTTTTCTTTATGCATTGCTCTTGGTCTTCTGCTCATACATAATCTCACCTGAATTATCCACTAAACATTTTTGAAAACATATTAAGGCCTTTCTAGCTATTTATTTCTTAAAAATATTTCTCAAAGTGCTCAAAGCATACCATCAGACTTATCTTACAATCATGCCTATATATTAGTCCAAATTTTGCTGCTTGTTGCAGTTCATATTGCTAGGAACAAGTTCCCAGTGAAAAATAATTCAAGGTATGAATGATTTATGCAAGCCTATTGTTCAGGAAGATAATATATTCTACCAGGGTGATTAAATTTTAGTAGCAGAGAAAGGTGAAAGTTAATAACATTTGAAAGGGAAAACTGTCTTCCAAGTAAGACATGGTATTGTTCTCTTGAAACATCAGCAGTTATGATTGTTGGAATAAGACAAGAAGAAGATTAGGCCCATTTAACTTTTTACCATGGAAGGAGGAGATAGCACTCGAGATCCCATCTGTTCCTAAGGAATATTAGTAGTTAATGGATACTATGTGAGAGACCGCACAAAGCCCCTCTACTCCATAAATTTTGTAGGTAATTAGTAATTTATACAGGGATAGAGTTTTTTTTTTCACCCACAGTGTTATATGCAGCTACACATTGATCATACTCCTTTAAGTAACACTTCACCCACATTTATAAAAGTGACTATGATTAAACTCATTATTCTAACAAAGTAGACTACACAAATAATTTCTAGAAAACTAAAGAATGGAATAATAAGTCCCAATTAATGATTGTTTGATTTTAGTATTACTATGATATTAAAAGCAGATGAAATTATTAAAACTGAAATAAAATGATAGAACTTTGAGAACAGGTTAATTGTTCATAAAAATGAATGAGACTTATGTGAAAATAAAAGACCAGATTAACGTTAAAAATTTTGTCATTCTAATTTACCATGTCAATATAATACAGAGACATTCCATTACTTATTATCAGCAGATAAGAAATAAATAATAAAACTATTCAATAGAAGAGGTCTCCTGACTTTTTTAAAAGGAATCTATAGAATATTTACAGTTAACATTATATGTTATATTGATATATCATATTCTTACCTCATAATGTCAAGAAAAAAATGACATTTTTTGAGAAAAAATAGTCAGTTGTAGAGCATTTGATAACTATACAAAACTTGCATTTGTCAGTTCTAAATATTTTGTATACAAAACTAGTATATAGTATAAAATGAGTACATATTGAAAACAAAGAAGTACACATTCATATGTGGCATGAGTTTATACACAAAAAATTAAAAGCATATAGGTAGTCATTAAAGTCTTAAGTGGTTTTTTTTTTGTGATCTACTTTCTTTTCCAATTCCTAAAATTCAGTTATTTTTTTCTGTAAAATTTCAGTGAGAAAATAGAAATAAAAATGAGGAAATATTTATAATAACTTCAAACTGTGAAAGTAAAATTATATCTAAAAATTGGGTTTTAATATGAAGAAAATTATATAATAGTGAAATAAATTCAATAAATAAATAAACAAATATAGATGATACTGTCTCCTCAAAGTTTAGATTAATCGTAATCTGAAAATGATTTTTTTCAAATGGTTTAATTGTACCCAGAATTTCATATGGAAATGAAAAGAATGCTCCAAAATTATACAAAAAAGGAAAGACTTGCATGCCTTGATTTTTAAATTTAATTATTTTTAGTTTGCTCACTTTATATTCCACTTAGTGGTTCCTCCTGGTCACCCCCTCCTGTGATTCTTCTTTCCATCCCTCTTCCTTACTTCTCCTCTGAATGAGTGTATTCCCTCTCCATGTATCTCCCCATTCTGGCACATCAATTCTCTGCAAGGCTAGGTACATTGTTTCTCACTGATGCCAGACAAGGCAGCCTAACTAGAACAACATATTCCACAGAACTTTAAGTGTAGCCATTGCTTCAGTTGTTTAGGTTCCCACATAAATACCAAGGTGCATATTTATTACATATGTGCTGGGAGGACTAGGTCTATCCTGTGTATGTTCTTTAGTTCATAGTTCAGACTCTGAGAGCCCCAATGATCCAGGATAGTTTACACTATTGGTCTTCCTATGGAGTTTCTAGTCCCTTCAGGGGCCAACTTATTCTTTCATAAGAGTTCCAAGCTTCATCCAATGTTTCTGCCTGGGTGTCATCATCAGTCTGAGTTAGCTGCTGGAGAAAGCCTCTCAGAGAACAGACATGGCCTGATGTTTAAAACTATTATGAAGAGTCTATAAAGTCCATAGCCATTTGAGATGGGATAAAAACATTTTTTTAAGTAATAATGAATAAACTATAATGCAAAATTCAAACTTTGGTTGATGGTATTCCGAAGTCATTATTGATTCACTCCATAGTCTTTGGCTCAACATTTTATAATTTCATTCTATTTATTTTCAGCAATATTAAACAGAAGACTCATATTAAATGTTATATTTTTGTGAAGCTTTTGTTGTACACACAATATCTTGATCTGTAAAACCAAGTTATTTAACATGTCTCTGGCATTTGTTCTTTATGTTAAAATTCTTCTTGAAAATAAAAACCTGGTAGGAATTTTCCTCTGAAATTTTTAATGTACCTTTAAATATATAGGCGGGCACAAATAATACTACAGTCATGAGCTTCCCTTTTTCTGCAATGACAATTCCACACATTACATCTAGGTTTTGCTTGTTCATGGAACTGTGACATTGTGCTTCTTGTTATCCAATCATAGTTATAAGTAAAAATATTTTAACCATGTTTATTTTTTAAATATTATGATTTTCATATTGTTAAATTTACTTATTCTTTTATTTACGATTTATTATTTTTTTACTTCTTCTGAAACATTCTATATTCAGAGATCATAAGTAGTTATCTACAGAATTTTCAAAAGTCTTAAATTCTTGTCAACATGGTCATGTGTTTCTTTGCTTGTTTTTCCTTGTTATTTCTGATCATGGTTTTACTCTGTAGTAGCTGATGGTAACTTAAATGTAATAACATCCTGTCTAAGACACTTAAAAATTGGAGCAGATCTTGAGCTTTAGCTTTGCATTCAATCCCACAAAACCCAGAAGAGGAGAGACTCCCAGGATCTCTAACCCAGGAAGTATCTTAGGTAAGGGGGCAGCAACACCCACCCCAAACAGGGAACAACTGGGATCCAGAGGAACCCAGGAACTCACTCATGGCCAGGGGTGTGGAGAGCCGATGACGCTGGCACCTGACACTCGTGGGTAAACAAGTAAAATTGCGCATGTGCAGTGGCAAAGGACCGCCTAATTACTGCCCAACCTGGGGCGTCACATGGGAATTTGAGCAAACAGCCAATCAGATATGTCCACCCCACCCTAGGGTGTATATAAAGCAGCGCCATGTTAGATCTGGTCTCTCCTCTTCCATGCATGGTAATGAACACGTGCTGCAGAAGGATCCTATGTGCCAGCGTGCGTTCTTGCCGGCGAGACGATTGTGCGGGTCACAGCTGGTGCCAAAACCCGGGAACCCACCATCACCGGCACCGAGGAGGGCCTCCGCTCGCGGAGAGGATTCAGAACTGCAGCATAAAGATAAGCTCTGAGAGACATGTTTGGTCTTGATTTATTCCATTTTCCTCCCCAATCGATAGAAGCTCCAGAAGCTTTCGCTATTGCGCTAGCAGTGTTTGCTCTCTTCCTTTTGATTTTAAAGGATGAGAAAAGTTGCTCAAATATCGTGGCAGTGTTAGAGGAGTTACAAGACGTGTCAGAAACAAGGCTGAATAAGAGGCTAGCCACTCATAAAGAGAATAGGATATGTGTGCACAAGAATACAGGCCCTTCCAAAGATGTTTGGTCCGCGGAAGTGATAATGGGGGGAAAGAATGCCCTGGGAGAGTATTGTGAGAAGGGAGGGAGAGCTCCAAAAAAGAAAACTCTTTATCCGGTAAAGGAACTGGAGGACTTGGGGCTTGATGGCTCGGAAATAGGGGAACTGGATAGCTATGAGAAGGAAAGGTACCATCCAGATAGGCAGCCACCGCAACAAGATGGAGGGCGGGAAATGGCAGGAGATGGGAATCACATGGCTTCTCGGCCTGTCGTGCACTCCCAACTTGTTGTCCCCAACACTCCTCCGCCTTATGCAGACAAGCGCTGCTCAGACTCCTTCCTTTCAGAGGAAGACAAATGGAGGATGTTACAAGCTTTTCCGGTGTTTGAGGCTGCGGGGGGGAGGTCGGGTCCACTCACCGATAGAGTATACCCCTATTAAGGAGCTTGCTGAATCAGTTAACAAATATGGAGTTGATGCTAATATTACAGTCATGCAGCTTGAGAGACTCGCCGCTATGGCGATGACTCCGAATGATTGGCAAAATACAGTAAAAGCTGCTCTCCCTAATATGGGACAGTACAAGGAATGGAAAGCCTTGTGGCAGGATGCTTCTCAAGTGCAGGCAAAGGCCAACGCTAATGCGGAAGGCAATCAAAGACAGTGGACGTTTAAATTGTTAACAGGGCAGGGACAAGAGCCATTCTCAGACTTTGTTGCTAGGATGACAGAAGCAGCAGGCAGGATTTTTAATGTATCCCCCGCAAAGATTATTGAATGGTATCCAGATGCAGTCGCTCAGCTTGCCCTTCGTGGGCTAAAAGCAGCTGTTACTCATTTTGGAAGGGAACCTAAAGTTTTAATAGTGACATATACTGTACATCAGGTTCAAACATTAACTGCTACCTCTGATGTTTGGGCAGTGTTGGTCACTTCCTTTAATGGTCAAATAGATAATCACTATCCTAAACATCCTATTTTACAATTTGCCTTAACTCAAGCTATTGTGTTTCCACACATTATATCTCAGAAGCTGATCCCAGATGGAGTGGTTGTTTACACAGATGGGTCAAAAACAGGTGTGGGTGCCTATGTATTTAATAATAAAGCCACAGCCAGACAATACCATGAGACTTCACCTCAAGTTGTGGAATGCTTGGTAGTATTAGAGGTTCTTGAAACCTTCCCAGGTCCTTTAAATATTGTTTCAGATTACTTTTATGTAGTAAATGCAGTTAGGGTTCTGGAAGTTGCTGGATTAATTAAGCCCTGTAGCAGACTTACCAAAGTTTTTCAAAAGATTCAATTTACCCTAGTCAATAGGAGATCTCCTGTTTTTATTACACATATCAGGCTTACTCAGGTCTACCGGGACCAATGTCCTGTGGAAATGACCTGGCAGACCGAGCCACAAAGTTAATAGCTGTCGTCCTATCTCCAAAGTGGACCTTGGCCAAAGATTTCCATAAAAGATTTTATGTAACCTCTGAGACTTTACGTCGGAGATTTAACATAACCAGAAAAGAGGCTAGGGATATAGTGACTCAATGTCAAAATTGTTGTCAATTCTTACCAGCGCCTCATGTAGGAATTAATCCACAAGGAATTCGGCCACTACAGATTTGGCAAATGGATGTTACTCACATCCCATCCTTTGGCAAATTGCAATATTTACATGTTTCCATTGATATTTGTTCTGGAATTATATTTGCTTCCCCATTGACTGGGGAAAAGACAGCCCATGTTATTCAGCTTTGCCTCGAGGCATGGAGTGCCTGGGGAAAGCCTAAAATTCTTAAAACTGACAATGGACCAGCTTACACTTCTCAGAAGTTTAGACAATTCTGCCACCAAATGGAGGTGACCCATTTAACAGGTCTACCATACAATACTCAAGGACAAGGTATTATAGAGCAGGCTCACTGCACTCTTAAGTCCTATTTAATAAAGCAAAAAGGGGGAGTCGAGGAAGCTCTACCCTCAGTGCCACAAGTCACCGTTTCTATAGTATTTTTCACCCTTATTTTTTTTAAATCTGGACAGTCAAGGCCACACGGCAGCTGACCGTCATTGTTTAGAGCCTGATAGGCCAAAAGAGATGGTCAAATGGAAGGATGTTTTGACCGGACAATGGAAAGGCCCAGATCCTATTTTAATAAGATCCAGGGGAGCTGTTTTTGTTTTTCCACAGGAAGAAGATAATCCATTCTGGCTACCGGAACACCTAACACGAAGAATCTTGGAATTTCATCTTGATCCTGCTCAGAGACATGAAGACCCTCCTGCTGATGGCGATATTCTGGCTGACACTGCCGACGGTGGGACATGCAAAGCTGAGATGGGGGATCATCCCTTTCTAGGTTTTGCTGCAGAACTGGACCCTAGAGTTCGAGGAAACGTTGAGAGATCTTCGGCCTTTCCCTTCTTTTAAGAATGGGTGGGAGTAGGCCTGTTTGGTATAGCCGTATGCTGTGGTTTAGTGTTCATGTTATGGTTGGTCTGCAAACTCAAAAACCCAACAAAAGTGTGACAAGGCGGTGATTGCCCAAACACTTGCTGCTTTAGAACAAGGTTCCTCCCCTAGAGTCTGGCTGTCTGTGCTACAAAAGTAGCTAGCGCTTGAGCCCTCAGCCGATGCACCCTATGGGTTCTATCCCATTGCACTGGATTGGTGAGGCAAAAGCCCCCCTCTCTACACGTCTCTGGGTAGAGTGTATACTGTGATATACAGGGGATGTTCCTCAGGGATAGATTCCTCGAAGGCATGTATGGTTGCATAGAGGTCGAGTTGCCAAATCCTCTCCCTGTCAAAGGTAACGGGATGGGTAGATAAAAGTACACTCGTGGACTCAACGACCATGGTGGAAATTCTTTACAATTTCCCAACATTTTGCACAAGGGACTAGGCCTCTACCTTCCTCTACAAGAGAGATGACTTAGAGCCTTGCCAGACGACCTTACGGTCTCATTTAATAAAGCTTAAAGGGAGAGGTGTGGAGAGCCGATGACGCTGGCACCTTACACTCGTGGGTCAACAAGAAAAATTGCGCATGTGCAGTGGCAAAGGACCACCTAATTACTGCCCAACCCGGGGTGGCACATGGGAATTTGAGCAAGCAGACAATCAGATATGTCCACCCCACCCTAGAGTGTATATAAAGCAGCACCATGTTAGATCTGGTCTCTCCTCCTCCACGCATGGTAATAAACACGTGCTGAAGAAGGATCCTATGTGCCCACGTGCGTTCTTGCTGGCGAGACGATTGCGCGGGTCATAGCGGCGCATGTGTTCCCTCCAGTCTGAACCAGAGCACTGACCAGATCTTGAATGTCACCTCTGCACCCAGAGGGGGTGGACTCCCAGTAGCTATAACATGATAAAGAACATAAGATCATAGGATAACAGGATCTCAGGAGATTGGTCACACCAGGATTTCTTGGTTCTAGAGGACACCTGACTCCCAGGAGCTCTTACACCCACAATCTCAGAATCTCAGGATTACAGCTAGACTCTGAGAAGTTCTGACACAACCAAGATAACTTAAAAGACAGACACTAGTCAGAGACAGTGACTGCAGATAGCACTAAAGATAACCAGATGGCAAAAGGCAAGCACAAGAACATAAGCATAAGCAACCAAAGGTACTTGGCATCATCAGAACCTAGTTCTCTCATCATAGAAAATCTCAAATACACCATCACACCAGAAAAAAATGGTTCAGAATTAAAATTACTTCTCATGATGTAATAAAGTCCTCATGATAGAGGACTTTAATAAGGACATAAATAACAGTCTCAAAAAAAAAAATTGAGGACAACACAGGAAAACAGGTAGAAGCCCTAAAAGAGGAAACAAAAAATCCCTTAAAGAATTTCAAGAGAACAAACCCCAAACAGGTGAAGGAATTGAACAAAACCATCCAGGACATAAAAATGGAAGTAAAAACATTAAAGAAATCAAAAAGAGAGACTACCCTGGAGATAGAAAACCTAGGAAAGAAATCAGGAGTCATAGATGGACCAACAGAATACAAGAAATAGGAGAGAGAATTTCTGGTACAGAAGATATCATAGAAAATTTTGACACAACTGTCAAAGAAAATGCAAGGTGCAAAAAGCTACTGACCAAAAACATCCAGGAAATCCTGGACATAATGAGAAGACCAAACCTAAGGATAATAGCTATATTAGAGAGTGAAGATTTCCAAATTAAGAGCCAGTAAATATCTTCAACAAAACTATAGAAGAAAACTTCCCTAACCTAAAGGATGAGATGACCATAAACATAAAAGAAGCCTACAAAATGCCAATAGACTAGACCAGAAAAGCAATACCTGCCCTCTCATAACATTCAAAACACCAAGTGCACAAAACAAAGAAAGAATATTAAAAGCAGTAAGGGGAAAATTTCAAGTAACATATAAAGGTAGACATACCTGTACCTATCAGAATTACACCATACTTCTCACCAAAAACTATAAAAGCCATAAGATCCTGGACAAATGTCATAGAGACCCTAAGAGAACACAAATGCCAGCCCAGGATACTATACCCCGCAAAACTCTCAATTACCATAAATGAAGAAACCAATATATTCCATGGCAAAATCAAATTTACACAATACTTTTCCACAAATTCAGCACTTCAAAGGATAATTTATGGAAAACCCCAATACAAGGAGGAAAATTATACACTAGAAAGAGCAAAAAAGTATTCTTCTTCCAACAAACCCCAAAGAAGATAGACACACAAACATAATTCCACCACTAATAACAAAAAAGTAGAAAGCAACAATCAGCTTTTCTTATCTCTTAAGATCAATGGAATCAACTCCCCAATAAACAGACATAGACTAAAGGAATGTATACTTAAACAGGATCCAGAATTTTGCTGCATACATTAAACACAACTCAGTGACAAAGACAGACACTACCCTAGAGTAAAAGAATGGAAAAAATATATCAAGCAAATGATTCTAAGAAACTAGCTGGAGTAGTTATTCTAATATCCAATAATATCACGTTTCAACTTAAAGCTATAAAAATTTAAGGAAGGACATTTCATACTCCTCAAAGGAAAAGTCAACCAAGATGAAATCTCAATTCTGAACTTCATTGCTCCAAACACAAGGGCACCCAGTTTAAAAAAAAAAAATGAAAGCTCAAAGGATATAATGCACCTCATACAACACATACAACAATAGTGGGAGACTTCAAAACCCCACTCTCAGCAATGGACAAATCATGTAAGCAGAAACTTAACTGAGACACAGTGAAACTAACAGAAGTGATGAAGCAAATGGATTTCATCCATATATATATATATATATATATATATATATATATATATATATATATATATACACCTTTTTCTCAGTATCTCATGATACCTTCTCCAAAGTTGTCTATATGTCACAAAACAGGCCTCCACAGATACAAGAAATTTGAAATAATCCCCTGCATCGTATCATATCACCACAGATTAAGGCTGGGCTTCAATAATAAAAAAAATCAATGGAAAGCCCACACATAGGTGGAAACAATCAACCAGCTTTTATTTTATTGCCCTGAGTATTACAGAACCATGATATAAAAAAAAGAAAAGAAAAGAAAAAGAAAGCTTATAAGTACTATAAGAAGTGAGTCAAAATTTAAGCAGAAGCAAGAGGTTAGTGGGCTTGATTATTGCATGTGTAACAGCTTTAATTTCATTAATTGATACCACCAATTCTTCTGTAATAGCTTTGGCACAAGAAGTTAAGACAGCTACTTTTTTTTAATCATCTAGTAAAAAAAATGTTATTAATATGTTGAGTATACATGAGGATTTATATAGGTGTTTAGAACACAAATTGATGCTCTATATTTTATTCAATTTATTGGAAGGATGTTCAGAGTTTAAGAGTGAGGAGCCATCTTGATTGTCATGAAAAATACCATTAAAGTGGTGTTACTTTTAAAATTTACAGTTATAGTCATTATAAACAGAAAAAAGTTTAAAGACACCTCTTGGGTATTTGACATAATTCCAACACCTCTCTGGATGTTTTAACTTTGCATAGTGAGATTATAAATTTAAAGAATGCTGCTCTGTTGAGTTTTGATTCTGCAGATAATGCTGATAAAAATATCCATGGCTTGCGTCAGTATTTCCATTGTGGTCAAACCTCAGGAATGGCATATATAGCTTGATCAGGCTAGCCTCTTTTTTCCTGGGAATACTTTTATTCATGCCCATCATGTTAAAGCTTGTCCCTAACTACATCAACATGTTGAAAATCAAAGTACTTGACTTGAATCTGAAAATGGACCCCAAACAGAGATATAAATTTAACAGGTTGTCAAGCCAAGGACAGGTAAGTTTCTGCACAGACCCCTACGAATATAAGTCAGAAGTGCATTGCTTTTGATAATGCATATTCCACTATGAGTAAGGAAAGCATTCTTGTCATAACGAACTTGGACAGGCTTAGTCTTGTTACTGAAATAAAAAAAAAAAAAGGGAGAGGCAGAGAGCTTTTGGGGCTGTTTGGCAGAATCTGAAATGGGACAAGGACAAAGAAAGGGGCTGCTTAGTAGAAATATGACATTGGCCAAGGACTAGCAAGTAGTCTTCAGGCAGGAATCTGATGCTAGGCTAGAATGAAGAAGTAATTACAGGCATGAATCTAAATACTGGGCTAGAACAAAGAAGTAATTTCAGACAGGAATCTAAATTTTAGGCAAGAACAAGGAAGTAATCTCAGACAGAAATTTATATTTTAGGCTAGAACAAGGAAGTATGCTTCAGACATGAAAATGACTTTGGGCTAGGACAAGGTAGTAGGCTCAGATATTTTGGTCATCCTGATAATCTCTTAAAAATAGTGATCACACTCACTGATAAGTGGATATTAGCCCAAAAGATTAGAATAGCCATGACTCAATTCACAGACCACATGAAGCTCATGAAGAAGAAAGGCCAAATGTGGATGCCTCAGTCCTACTTAGAAGGAGTAACAAAAATACTCAAGGGAGCAAATATGGAGACAAAGTGTGGGACAGAAAGTGGAAGAGGTACCATCTGGAGACCATTCCACCTGGGTATCCATCCCATGTACAGTCACCAAAGGTAGACACTGAAGTGGATGACAGGAAGTGCATGCTGACAAGAGCCTGATATAGCTGTCTCCTTAGAGGTCTGCCAGAGTATGACACACTCAGAGGCAGATGCTCACAAATAACTACTGATCTGATCAAGGGTTTCTCAATGGAGAAGTTAGAGCAAAGACTGAAGGAGCAGAAAGGGTTTGTGGCCCCATGAGGAGAGAAACAATACCAACCAAGCAGAGTTCCCCAGGGTCTAAACCACCAGCCTGGGAGCACACAGGGAGGGACCCATGACTCCTTTTGTACATGTAGGGGAGGATGGCCTTGTTGGGCATAGGTTGGAGAGGAGATCCTGGGTACCATGAAGGCTGAACAACAAGTAGGCAGGAATTCAAGAGTGGGGAGGTGGAAGTGAGGGGATAGTTGGGAGCACAACCTCAAAGAAACATGAGGAGGAGGGATAGAATAGGAGGTTCCTGGGTGGTAGGAAGAATGGGGTAAAGGAATAAAATCTGAAATGTATATGTAATATCCAATAAAAATAAATAAAAAAAAATGACCACAGATGTGATCACAAGACTCTGTTTATTGTTCTTTTTGTTCTTTGACTATCTGAGTTTATTGTCTTGCTTTTTCTTTGACTATTTGCATCTATAGTACTGCTAGTTCCTTGTCCTAGAACTAACCTTAATTCTTGCATGTAATTTAAATGGTACAAAATCAAAAAAGGAGGAAGAGCGGTGGGATAGGGGACTAATGGTTGGAGGATGGGGAAAGGGGATAAAATCTGAAATGTAAATAAATAAAATATCAAATAATAAAAAGTCACTTACAAATCTAGAATCTACTGAAGGAGCTGAAATGGTTTGTGGCCCCATGGAGAGAGCAACAAGACCAATCAACCATAGCTCCCAGTGTCTAAACTACCAGCCTGGGAGCACATAGGGAAAGACCCATGGCTTCAGCTGTATATGTAGGGGAGGATGGCATTGTAGGGTATAGCTGGGAGAGGAAGTACTTGGTCTACTGAAGGTTGGATGTCACCATGTGAGTGAATTCGTGGGTGGAGAGGAGAGAGTGGATGGGTGGGTGGGTGGGGGCATAACCTCATAGAAGCATGAGGAGGGGGGATGGTATAGGGAGTTCCTGGGTGGGAGAAAAATGAGGAAAGGGGATCACATCTGAAATGTAAATAAACATCTAATAAAATAAATAAATCAATAAATAAGAGATAGAAAGAAAAAAATCTAGAATCTATGTAGGTTTTGCATATGATTAGAATTTCATGTCTCTTTAATGAAAACAGGTCCTCTATTAGCATGTTTTCTTGTAGACTTAATTAATTGAAAAGTTGGCACTGAAAAATGCTTTGTCCATATTTATTTTGTATAGCATTTCTACAGAGTACCTTTCAGATGTTAAAAATGGGCAGGGAGCTGAAACAAAGGCTCAATTGTTAATAACATGCATTTTTCTTTCCTCCTACTTCTCCCATTCTAATTTTTTCTTTTTTCTTCTTCTCCTTCTGTTTCTTCTTCTCTTCTAGAGACAGTGTTTTTCTCTGTCAACCTGACTGTCCTGTAACTTTCTCTGTAGAACAAGCTGTCCTCAAACTTACAGAGATCTGCCTGCTTTGAGTCCAAAGTACTAGGATTAAAGGCATGTACCACCAGTGCCCAGCAACATTTTGTTTTGTTTTTCATTGGATATTATGTTTACATTTCAGTCTTTATCCCCTCACCCCATTTCCCCCACCACCCAGGAACCCCCTTTTCCATCCCCCATCCTGCCTCCACAAGGGTGTACCCCCACCTACCTCCCCCACTCTCCCCTCCCCACCCTTGAATTCCTCTCCTGCAAGAAAGGTAAACTTTCTTGTTACCTTTCTTGCAGAAGGTTGGAGTGTGGTTCCAAGAACCAGTTTGGTGTTTTATAATTGCCTCTAACTCTAACTTCAGGGAATCTGATACTCTTTTCTACATTCCGAGTACATATGTACTAATAAGCATATGACCATACAAAAACACACATATATATTTATAACATATAATAAAAATAAATGCCTAAACTCTTAAAATATATAGTTTCCTTAAAAAATGAAAGAGGAATGAAGAAGTAAAATAAACAAACTGTTTGAATTTCTTTTTGTGTTTCTCTCAAACTGCCAACACCATAGCTGGAAATGACTCAGGTTTTTTATTTCACTTCTGAAAATTTACTGCACATTTCTTAAGATTGTTTTTGACAAAAAGGAGGAATGCTACATCTTATTCTATTTTATATTATTATCTTATTCTGTCATATAATTAAATTTTATGTAATCTAGGAAAAAATTAAGTATTTTGTCATAAAAATAGTGTATTAAGCAGAATATCTCACCATTGCTACACAAATTAAATATGGCTTTTAATTTCTAGACACAGAAATAGCTGTACTGAGTAAAATTATTGGTTATCCTTTATATCATAGTTGGGCTTACCTAGACATGTCTGTGGGGTGTTTTCTTAATTATTAATTGTTGTAGGAGAGCCCACACCACATTTGGTGGCCACAAACATAGACAAGTGGTCTTGTGCTGTATAAAAAAAGATAGGTAAGCATAAGCCTGTTTATCTTCAGCAAGCAATGTTCCTTCATAATCTGCTTCAAGTTCCTGATTACCTCTTTAACATCCCTTAATGACAGACTACAATATAGAACAATAAATGAAATAAATCTCCACCCACTCAAATCCTTTTTAGTTATTATGTTTGTCACAATAACATAAAAGTTAGAATGTTTTATCATAATTCTGATTTTGTGATGGTGTCATGTATTTTAAAGATTGTTATCTAATTTCCTCTTCTTTTCACAAGCCTAATATGTTGTCTAGCAGACTATAAACAATGTTACAATATTACTCCATTGGATGCCTAAGGGATGTATGTGCTTTATAAAAATTGGGAAACATTTTCAAAGTTGTGGGCTATCTTTTCCTTTCTTTCTTTGAATCCCAGCTAATCACATAGGTATATGCATCATAATTGCCATTCATTTTTGCATTTAAAATACAATTTTGTTCCTAGTGGAAATTAACTGATAGTAATATTAATAATATGAAAAGGTACATATAATTCTGCCTCCAATTGTACAGTCATGTAACTAAAGAGATGTAAATAAAATTTATCAGCACTCAATGGTCATCTTTTTTTTTCCATATTGTCTTCTTCTTTCTTATTCTTGTGGTATTTTGAATTCTCAATGTTGATTCCTAGTAGCCTTTACAATATTCTGTAAAACTTTTTGGGAAGGAATAGAGGATGTGTACTTGTTGGCAGAGGTTTGTCATTGAGTGGGTATGTGGTGAGACTTAATACATGCCCTACATTCAACTCTCTTTTTGCATACTGCTTGCAGATCATTATGTAAGTGCTGATCCTGTCATGCTACTATGCCTTTGTTCTACCATCATCATCTCTTATATTCTGTAATCATAAGCTGAATTAAAAACATTCTTTTCTAAATTGCATTGGTCATGGTATTTTGTCAGTATGATAGAAAAGTAATAGGGCACCTCCATATAGCATTAAGTTTATATTCCTATGTGATACGTGTATTTTGGTTACTATTTAAAAATACCAAACAAAGAAACTTCAAGAACTAATTATTTATTTTTGCTCATCTTTCAGAGATTTTTCTATACTACAATTAACTGGCTCCATTGCAATGAGACATTGGAGTGACATTACATGATGACCGTGTAAACATGTGGTACAGGTGCCTTTTTACCTATTCCAACTAGAAATCAGAAAGAGGCTAAGAGGAAGGGCTCATGTTTTCACCTAGCTTACTCCTTCAATCAAACCCAAACTTCTAATAGTCTATTCTGTGGTGAATTTATGATGGCATGAAGCCACATATGAGAAACTAGCCCTCCTGATCTGATTACCTGTCAGTAATATATTCATAATGGCAAAAAGACTTCAGTGAAAGATGTTGAGGTTAATTTATTATAAAACATTGTATTACATTGTCTACTAAATTTGACTTGTGGATAATTTTAAATATTAAGTATAGAAAAATCTTCACAGCAGTATTTATTGTGCATATTTTGAATGAGCATGTATATTAATTTATGCGAATCAATGTTGATATAGATAAGAAGGAAGGATTTAATAAGAATAAAATTTTTATTAGACTGACTGTAATAACATAGTTCATTCTATAAACATTGCTATTGTAAGCAGGCCAAAGGACTAAGCTTTACGCTATATTGAATGTTTAGATTTGTCAAACAAACTGATACTCTGATTGTTTCTAAAATTTCTGGAAATTATTTTAATGACTACATGTTTTGCTTCAAGTCCTTAATACTGTTTAAAATTCAAATGTATTCTAATATATTCTGTTGTCTAAAAGTGAGAAAATTCTTACCAAAGGATAAAAAATGGAATAACTCATTTAAAAGAAAACAATAAGGCTAATTTTATATGGATGCCTTTTAAAAAAGAAGACAGTACTTCAAATGACTTATTTTATTTCTAACAATAAGAGAAATGACTTAGTTTTAATCATTTCAAACATCCAATTCAAATGAGATTCAGCCCCTGGGACAATAATTTATGAATCCATTACTTTCTATTCTGAAAATAATATCAAGTTCTTCACAGCACTTAGAATTTCTAAAAAGCTTGTGGTTTAAAAGAAGAAAGTTAATGTTATAAACAAACTCTAAACAATCTGTTGAGAAAATGTTTGTCATTTACTTGTTACATATGATGCAAGAATATAGAATGTAACACTATTCCTTACTATGTAGAGGAACTCTGCATTATCTAATATGCACTTCCTTTACATGCATTTACATACATATTCTTTCAAGTTGGAGTAGCTCAACCAGATTCACATACCTTGTCATTGAAACAAATTTTGAATTTTAATTTGTGTGATCCAAATGTTAATGTTCTAAAACAGGTACAAGGCATCTAAACTGATAGTCAAGATTATCTTACTATTTTATAAATAGCAAGGCAGAATGTATAGATTTCTTTCTAGTATGAGTAAGTTAGAAACATAGCTTAGGCTACTCTAATTTTCTGTATATTTTTTCATGTGAATGCTTGAATGATAGTTTATATTGAACTTTTAATAAATAAGAACATGCATACTGCTTCATAAAAATTAAAAATATTTATAGTACTTAGAAAGTAATATCATCTGAATGGTTGTGTCTGGATTTCATATCAATGAAGACCAGGACATTTGACAATTTCTGCAACAGTTTTCAGCTTTGCCCCTAGCTACCGCCAAACACACTCTTAATAGTCAGATGAGACATAACTATTTATGTTATGCATTCTCTTCACTTGGTGTGTCAAAATATTAATAAAGATAAATTATATATTCATATCATGAGAATAATATATGAAAATGTCACCATATGGACAGGAAAGCATCAATATCTTGGGAAAAGCATTATAGTAATTATTTGTTTCACAGAGCAACAAGCTCTTTGGAGATTATTTAATATTCTTTTAATAGAAGCTTTTAAAGTAGTCTCTGGTATGTTTAACTTTTGCCCTTTTAATTTCCTAGAGCATGTATGTCCCTTGGTGTCAAGTCAGTGGAATATGAATTTAGTTAAAAACCTTTAATATCATCTCTAATAGATGAAAAAAGTTGCTAATATACAAAGGATAAAAGATTTAAAATATTCAACTAGTTGAGTTTTTTTTAACCTTATTTTATGTGTCTATTTATTTGGGCAATACTTTAATGATAAACTGAGTATATAGAAGAAATCAAAAAGAATGTTTCATATTTCCTTTTAAAAAATAATTCCCCTTGCATATTTTGCCCTGTTATTTCTTGATCTGGAAAAGTAAAGTTATTTTTAACTAAAATTATGAAAATTCTACTGATTTTTGTAGTTATATTTTAAATATCATTTTAATAAAAGGCTTTTTTATTGTTTTTTAGTTTTCCTAGTAAAAATTGCTATCTTTTTGCAATATATTTTTATAGGGCTTAAATCCCTTCTACAGGTAAAAAATTCCATCAGATGTGAAATTTCAAAGAAAGGATTTTAATGAACCTGCTAACCTTATGTTGGGAGGTTAGAGTATATTTTAGCTTAAACATTGACCCTAATTAATTTATGTTATTAAGAGATTTGGGCATTGTATTAAATCTGACCTTGTACTTAGTTTTATGGTTTCTGCTAATAAATTTATTTTACTGTGCTACAGCATGATGTTTTCCTTATAAATCTTTTAGTAAATATTTGGTGTTTTGAAAACTGGAATTTTTTTAACAGTAGAACCTTCTTACTTTTGATATATCATTTTCTTATTTTTTTGGAATGGATATTATTTGATATTTTATCAGTGTATAATGATGTTTGTCTCTTGAATCCAATTTCACATGTTCATAGCAGCATAGTTTCACTATATGATAGAAATTTTCTCATTCCTATGTGAACAAAATTAGGTCTTCATTGTTGTTTTATTACGTTTTGAGGAAATTTCTCATTGTTCTTTTTCCCCCACAGTTTTATTAGCATGGATTCATTTTATGAAGTAAAGGGTTTTAGTGTAATATTTGCATGGAAATGTGTAATGTATGTTTAATCATACATCTATTCTGTTATCTTATGGTTTCCCTATCTCCTCTTCCCCTTTTACATTCATAAGAAATTCTCTTCCATTACATTCTTTCATTCCTCATCATTAAATTCTTTCTACATTTTGTGATGTAGATACTATATTACACTGCATTCTTTTTGTTCATTTTTCTACTGATAGCCTCTTCATCTGATTTTATAAGTTGGTTAGTATAAATAGTGTAGCAATATCCATGAAAGTAAAGACATAGTTGTAGTAATCTGATATTTTAATGTGTGCAAATTGTGTTGCTTTAACTTTTTACCCTAATAACCCCATATAAAAAACATTACTCAGTTATTATATTTAAAAGCTATATGCCTAGATTGGGCAGATATATCACTTTATTAATTTATTCCTCAACTAGGACCCTCCTTGCTACTTGCAGATTCTTCATGGCATGTGGTTCTGCTTCATTTTCCATCTACCTCCTCATCTCTCCTTTCTTTCTCCTTCCCTATCTGAGACCCCCAGTCACACTATTTCCTTCCATTGTCTAAATATGAGCTGCAGCCTTTCAAAATGGGGAGAGCTTTCAGTGATATCACTTGAGTATGTGATCTGTGATTTACTCCTTGAGGACAACACCTCTCAAATAATGAAAATTAACATCAAATGCATACAGCAAACGAGTAACCCACATTACTCCCTTTTATCCAATTGAAAGGCTCTTTTCTCCTAGATATAAATTGAGCAAAACCCTCACAATTATGCAAATGGTAATATGTAATAAACACTTAACACCCAATCTATCATATTAGTCAATATAGATAAAGCATTCTACCATCTCTCCTAACTTAAAGAGTTAACAATTCCATACCTTAATTATGTTCTGATTTTAGCTTGTATCACCATCTGAAAACCATCCTTTCAAATATCTATCATCTCTCTCCATGCTAAACAACTCAACTTTGATTCTGAGACTACAACTATTCTTCAGCTCTGTCAGAAGTCTGAGAACAACTTAAATATTACCTGAAAATATACTAAGTACAAAAGTAAGCTTCCAAAACTTAACCAATTTGTAGAGATGGCTGACTACCTGGATAGTCCCTCATTTTTCAAAATGTTAAATCACCAGTCTTCAGTTTGCTGGCTCAGGATCATCAGACAGACCTCAAATGAAGAAGGAATTAAGAAAGACTAGCTTTCTCTGTCTTGGCAGAGAGAAGCAGTCCACTCTCCCACATTGTGTGTCCTTTACTGGACAGTACTTTTGGTCCGTAGATGGCAATTTTTTGTCCAACAGCTAACTTGCCATAACTGGAGCAACTCCATCTAGAGGTTTTGATGATTATTTCTCTTTTTAACTGGGAAAGGGATACTGTCAGGAGCAGATATGTCACAACATCCTTAAACAGGCTGATTAGTTCAGCAATTTTTCCAAAATCCAATGTTTGTGTTTATTACATTAAAAATAAAGATAATAAATCATTATGTTATCTGCCTCTGGAGCTATTTGTTGCCCCCGTTTGCCTGTTAAGCATATCTTTTAGAGCTCAATCAGCTTTCTCAACAATTGCATGTCATGTAGGATTATGTGATATGTCTGTAACATGTTTTATATGATAATATGTAAAAAAAAAACTGCTTCATATATTAGAGACATATGCTGGACCATTGTC
>JANHMN010000257.1:0-26166 GCA_030674055.1 Rhabdomys pumilio
GACAATGGTCCAGCATATGTCTCTAATATATGAAGCAGTTTTTTTTTACATATTATCATATAAAACATGTTACAGACATATCACATAATCCTACATGACATGCAATTGTTGAGAAAGCTGATTGAGCTCTAAAAGATATGCTTAACAGGCAAACGGGGGCAACAAATAGCTCCAGAGGCAGATAACATAATGATTTATTATCTTTATTTTTAATGTAATAAACACAAACATTGGATTTTGGAAAAATTGCTGAACTAATCAGCCTGTTTAAGGATGTTGTGACATATCTGCTCCTGACAGTATCCCTTTCCCAGTTAAAAAGAGAAATAATCATCAAAACCTCTAGATGGAGTTGCTCCAGTTATGGCAAGTTAGCTGTTGGACAAAAAATTGCCATCTACGGACCAAAAGTACTGTCCAGTAAAGGACACACAATGTGGGAGAGTGGACTGCTTCTCTCTGCCAAGACAGAGAAAGCTAGTCTTTCTTAATTCCTTCTTCATTTGAGGTCTGTCTGATGATCCTGAGCCAGCAAACTGAAGACTGGTGATTTAACATTTTGAAAAATGAGGGACTATCCAGGTAGTCAGCCATCTCTACAAATTGGTTAAGTTTTGGAAGCTTACTTTTGTACTTAGTATATTTTCAGGTAATATTTAAGTTGTTCTCAGACTTCTGACAGAGCTGAAGAATAGTTGTAGTCTCAGAATCAAAGTTGAGTTGTTTAGCATGGAGAGAGATGATAGATATTTGAAAGGATGGTTTTCAGATGGTGATACAAGCTAAAATCAGAACATAATTAAGGTATGGAATTGTTAACTCTTTAAGTTAGGAGAGATGGTAGAATGCTTTATCTATATTGACTAATATGATAGATTGGGTGTTAAGTGTTTATTACATATTACCATTTGCATAATTGTGAGGGTTTTGCTCAATTTATATCTAGGAGAAAAGAGCCTTTCAATTGGATAAAAGGGAGTAATGTGGGTTACTCGTTTGCTGTATGCATTTGATGTTAATTTTCATTATTTGAGAGGTGTTGTCCTCAAGGAGTAAATCACAGATCACATACTCAAGTGATATCACTGAAAGCTCTCCCCATTTTGAAAGGCTGCAGCTCATATTTAGACAATGGAAGGAAATAGTGTGACTGGGGGTCTCAGATAGGGAAGGAGAAAGAAAGGAGAGATGAGGAGGTAGATGGAAAATGAAGCAGAACCACATGCCATGAAGAATCTGCAAGTAGCAAGGAGGGTCCTAGTTGAGGAATAAATTAATAAAGTGATATATCTGCCCAATCTAGGCATATAGCTTTTAAATATAATAACTGAGTAATGTTTTTTATATGGGGTTATTAGGGTAAAAAGTTAAAGCAACACAATTTGCACACATTAAAATATCAGATTACTACAACTATGTCTTTACTTTCATGGATATTGCTACACTATTTATACTAACCAACTTATAAAATCAGATGAAGAGGCTATCAGTAGAAAAATGAACAAAAAGAATGCAGTGTAATATAGTATCTACATCACAAAATGTAGAAAGAATTTAATGATGAGGAATGAAAGAATGTAATGGAAGAGAATTTCTTATGAATGTAAAAGGGGAAGAGGAGATAGGGAAACCATAAGATAACAGAATAGATGTATGATTAAACATACATTACACATTTCCATGCAAATATTACACTAAAACCCTTTACTTCATAAAATGAATCCATGCTAATAAAACTGTGGGGGAAAAAGAACAATGAGAAATTTCCTCAAAACGTAATAAAACAACAATGAAGACCTAATTTTGTTCACATAGGAATGAGAAAATTTCTATCATATAGTGAAACTATGCTGCTATGAACATGTGAAATTGGATTCAAGAGACAAACATCATTATACACTGATAAAATATCAAATAATATCCATTCCAAAAAAATAAGAAAATGATATATCAAAAGTAAGAAGGTTCTACTGTTAAAAAAATTCCAGTTTTCAAAACACCAAATATTTACTAAAAGATTTATAAGGAAAACATCATGCTGTAGCACAGTAAAATAAATTTATTAGCAGAAACCATAAAACTAAGTACAAGGTCAGATTTAATACAATGCCCAAATCTCTTAATAACATAAATTAATTAGGGTCAATGTTTAAGCTAAAATATACTCTAACCTCCCAACATAAGGTTAGCAGGTTCATTAAAATCCTTTCTTTGAAATTTCACATCTGATGGAATTTTTTACCTGTAGAAGGGATTTAAGCCCTATAAAAATATATTGCAAAAAGATAGCAATTTTTACTAGGAAAACTAAAAAACAATAAAAAAGCCTTTTATTAAAATGATATTTAAAATATAACTACAAAAATCAGTAGAATTTTCATAATTTTAGTTAAAAATAACTTTACTTTTCCAGATCAAGAAATAACAGGGCAAAATATGCAAGGGGAATTATTTTTAAAAGGAAATATGAAACATTCTTTTTGATTTCTTCTATATACTCAGTTTATCATTAAAGTATTGCCCAAATAAATAGACACATAAAATAAGGTTAAAAAAAACTCAACTAGTTGAATATTTTAAATCTTTTATCCTTTGTATATTAGCAACTTTTTTCATCTATTAGAGATGATATTAAAGGTTTTTAACTAAATTCATATTCCACTGACTTGACACCAAGGGACATACATGCTCTAGGAAATTAAAAGGGCAAAAGTTAAACATACCAGAGACTACTTTAAAAGCTTCTATTAAAAGAATATTAAATAATCTCCAAAGAGCTTGTTGCTCTGTGAAACAAATAATTACTATAATGCTTTTCCCAAGATATTGATGCTTTCCTGTCCATATGGTGACATTTTCATATATTATTCTCATGATATGAATATATAATTTATCTTTATTAATATTTTGACACACCAAGTGAAGAGAATGCATAACATAAATAGTTATGTCTCATCTGACTATTAAGAGTGTGTTTGGCGGTAGCTAGGGGCAAAGCTGAAAACTGTTGCAGAAATTGTCAAATGTCCTGGTCTTCATTGATATGAAATCCAGACACAACCATTCAGATGATATTACTTTCTAAGTACTATAAATATTTTTAATTTTTATGAAGCAGTATGCATGTTCTTATTTATTAAAAGTTCAATATAAACTATCATTCAAGCATTCACATGAAAAAATATACAGAAAATTAGAGTAGCCTAAGCTATGTTTCTAACTTACTCATACTAGAAAGAAATCTATACATTCTGCCTTGCTATTTATAAAATAGTAAGATAATCTTGACTATCAGTTTAGATGCCTTGTACCTGTTTTAGAACATTAACATTTGGATCACACAAATTAAAATTCAAAATTTGTTTCAATGACAAGGTATGTGAATCTGGTTGAGCTACTCCAACTTGAAAGAATATGTATGTAAATGCATGTAAAGGAAGTGCATATTAGATAATGCAGAGTTCCTCTACATAGTAAGGAATAGTGTTACATTCTATATTCTTGCATCATATGTAACAAGTAAATGACAAACATTTTCTCAACAGATTGTTTAGAGTTTGTTTATAACATTAACTTTCTTCTTTTAAACCACAAGCTTTTTAGAAATTCTAAGTGCTGTGAAGAACTTGATATTATTTTCAGAATAGAAAGTAATGGATTCATAAATTATTGTCCCAGGGGCTGAATCTCATTTGAATTGGATGTTTGAAATGATTAAAACTAAGTCATTTCTCTTATTGTTAGAAATAAAATAAGTCATTTGAAGTACTGTCTTCTTTTTTAAAAGGCATCCATATAAAATTAGCCTTATTGTTTTCTTTTAAATGAGTTATTCCATTTTTTATCCTTTGGTAAGAATTTTCTCACTTTTAGACAACAGAATATATTAGAATACATTTGAATTTTAAACAGTATTAAGGACTTGAAGCAAAACATGTAGTCATTAAAATAATTTCCAGAAATTTTAGAAACAATCAGAGTATCAGTTTGTTTGACAAATCTAAACATTCAATATAGCGTAAAGCTTAGTCCTTTGGCCTGCTTACAATAGCAATGTTTATAGAATGAACTATGTTATTACAGTCAGTCTAATAAAAATTTTATTCTTATTAAATCCTTCCTTCTTATCTATATCAACATTGATTCGCATAAATTAATATACATGCTCATTCAAAATATGCACAATAAATACTGCTGTGAAGATTTTTCTATACTTAATATTTAAAATTATCCACAAGTCAAATTTAGTAGACAATGTAATACAATGTTTTATAATAAATTAACCTCAACATCTTTCACTGAAGTCTTTTTGCCATTATGAATATATTACTGACAGGTAATCAGATCAGGAGGGCTAGTTTCTCATATGTGGCTTCATGCCATCATAAATTCACCACAGAATAGACTATTAGAAGTTTGGGTTTGATTGAAGGAGTAAGCTAGGTGAAAACATGAGCCCTTCCTCTTAGCCTCTTTCTGATTTCTAGTTGGAATAGGTAAAAAGGCACCTGTACCACATGTTTACACGGTCATCATGTAATGTCACTCCAATGTCTCATTGCAATGGAGCCAGTTAATTGTAGTATAGAAAAATCTCTGAAAGATGAGCAAAAATAAATAATTAGTTCTTGAAGTTTCTTTGTTTGGTATTTTTAAATAGTAACCAAAATACACGTATCACATAGGAATATAAACTTAATGCTATATGGAGGTGCCCTATTACTTTTCTATCATACTGACAAAATACCATGACCAATGCAATTTAGAAAAGAATGTTTTTAATTCAGCTTATGATTACAGAATATAAGAGATGATGATGGTAGAACAAAGGCATAGTAGCATGACAGGATCAGCACTTACATAATGATCTGCAAGCAGTATGCAAAAAGAGAGTTGAATGTAGGGCATGTATTAAGTCTCACCACATACCCACTCAATGACAAACCTCTGCCAACAAGTACACATCCTCTATTCCTTCCCAAAAAGTTTTACAGAATATTGTAAAGGCTACTAGGAATCAACATTGAGAATTCAAAATACCACAAGAATAAGAAAGAAGAAGACAATATGGAAAAAAAAGATGACCATTGAGTGCTGATAAATTTTATTTACATCTCTTTAGTTACATGACTGTACAATTGGAGGCAGAATTATATGTACCTTTTCATATTATTAATATTACTATCAGTTAATTTCCACTAGGAACAAAATTGTATTTTAAATGCAAAAATGAATGGCAATTATGATGCATATACCTATGTGATTAGCTGGGATTCAAAGAAAGAAAGGAAAAGATAGCCCACAACTTTGAAAATGTTTCCCAATTTTTATAAAGCACATACATCCCTTAGGCATCCAATGGAGTAATATTGTAACATTGTTTATAGTCTGCTAGACAACATATTAGGCTTGTGAAAAGAAGAGGAAATTAGATAACAATCTTTAAAATACATGACACCATCACAAAATCAGAATTATGATAAAACATTCTAACTTTTATGTTATTGTGACAAACATAATAACTAAAAAGGATTTGAGTGGGTGGAGATTTATTTCATTTATTGTTCTATATTGTAGTCTGTCATTAAGGGATGTTAAAGAGGTAATCAGGAACTTGAAGCAGATTATGAAGGAACATTGCTTGCTGAAGATAAACAGGCTTATGCTTACCTATCTTTTTTTATACAGCACAAGACCACTTGTCTATGTTTGTGGCCACCAAATGTGGTGTGGGCTCTCCTACAACAATTAATAATTAAGAAAACACCCCACAGACATGTCTAGGTAAGCCCAACTATGATATAAAGGATAACCAATAATTTTACTCAGTACAGCTATTTCTGTGTCTAGAAATTAAAAGCCATATTTAATTTGTGTAGCAATGGTGAGATATTCTGCTTAATACACTATTTTTATGACAAAATACTTAATTTTTTCCTAGATTACATAAAATTTAATTATATGACAGAATAAGATAATAATATAAAATAGAATAAGATGTAGCATTCCTCCTTTTTGTCAAAAACAATCTTAAGAAATGTGCAGTAAATTTTCAGAAGTGAAATAAAAAACCTGAGTCATTTCCAGCTATGGTGTTGGCAGTTTGAGAGAAACACAAAAAGAAATTCAAACAGTTTGTTTATTTTACTTCTTCATTCCTCTTTCATTTTTTAAGGAAACTATATATTTTAAGAGTTTAGGCATTTATTTTTATTATATGTTATAAATATATATGTGTGTTTTTGTATGGTCATATGCTTATTAGTACATATGTACTCGGAATGTAGAAAAGAGTATCAGATTCCCTGAAGTTAGAGTTAGAGGCAATTATAAAACACCAAACTGGTTCTTGGAACCACACTCCAACCTTCTGCAAGAAAGGTAACAAGAAAGTTTACCTTTCTTGCAGGAGAGGAATTCAAGGGTGGGGAGGGGAGAGTGGGGGAGGTAGGTGGGGGTACACCCTTGTGGAGGCAGGATGGGGGATGGAAAAGGGGGTTCCTGGGTGGTGGGGGAAATGGGGTGAGGGGATAAAGACTGAAATGTAAACATAATATCCAATGAAAAACAAAACAAAATGTTGCTGGGCACTGGTGGTACATGCCTTTAATCCTAGTACTTTGGACTCAAAGCAGGCAGATCTCTGTAAGTTTGAGGACAGCTTGTTCTACAGAGAAAGTTACAGGACAGTCAGGTTGACAGAGAAAAACACTGTCTCTAGAAGAGAAGAAGAAACAGAAGGAGAAGAAGAAAAAAGAAAAAATTAGAATGGGAGAAGTAGGAGGAAAGAAAAATGCATGTTATTAACAATTGAGCCTTTGTTTCAGCTCCCTGCCCATTTTTAACATCTGAAAGGTACTCTGTAGAAATGCTATACAAAATAAATATGGACAAAGCATTTTTCAGTGCCAACTTTTCAATTAATTAAGTCTACAAGAAAACATGCTAATAGAGGACCTGTTTTCATTAAAGAGACATGAAATTCTAATCATATGCAAAACCTACATAGATTCTAGATTTTTTTCTTTCTATCTCTTATTTATTGATTTATTTATTTTATTAGATGTTTATTTACATTTCAGATGTGATCCCCTTTCCTCATTTTTCTCCCACCCAGGAACTCCCTATACCATCCCCCCTCCTCATGCTTCTATGAGGTTATGCCCCCACCCACCCACCCATCCACTCTCTCCTCTCCACCCACGAATTCACTCACATGGTGACATCCAACCTTCAGTAGACCAAGTACTTCCTCTCCCAGCTATACCCTACAATGCCATCCTCCCCTACATATACAGCTGAAGCCATGGGTCTTTCCCTATGTGCTCCCAGGCTGGTAGTTTAGACACTGGGAGCTATGGTTGATTGGTCTTGTTGCTCTCTCCATGGGGCCACAAACCATTTCAGCTCCTTCAGTAGATTCTAGATTTGTAAGTGACTTTTTATTATTTGATATTTTATTTATTTACATTTCAGATTTTATCCCCTTTCCCCATCCTCCAACCATTAGTCCCCTATCCCACCGCTCTTCCTCCTTTTTTGATTTTGTACCATTTAAATTACATGCAAGAATTAAGGTTAGTTCTAGGACAAGGAACTAGCAGTACTATAGATGCAAATAGTCAAAGAAAAAGCAAGACAATAAACTCAGATAGTCAAAGAACAAAAAGAACAATAAACAGAGTCTTGTGATCACATCTGTGGTCATTTTTTTTTATTTATTTTTATTGGATATTACATATACATTTCAGATTTTATTCCTTTACCCCATTCTTCCTACCACCCAGGAACCTCCTATTCTATCCCTCCTCCTCATGTTTCTTTGAGGTTGTGCTCCCAACTATCCCCTCACTTCCACCTCCCCACTCTTGAATTCCTGCCTACTTGTTGTTCAGCCTTCATGGTACCCAGGATCTCCTCTCCAACCTATGCCCAACAAGGCCATCCTCCCCTACATGTACAAAAGGAGTCATGGGTCCCTCCCTGTGTGCTCCCAGGCTGGTGGTTTAGACCCTGGGGAACTCTGCTTGGTTGGTATTGTTTCTCTCCTCATGGGGCCACAAACCCTTTCTGCTCCTTCAGTCTTTGCTCTAACTTCTCCATTGAGAAACCCTTGATCAGATCAGTAGTTATTTGTGAGCATCTGCCTCTGAGTGTGTCATACTCTGGCAGACCTCTAAGGAGACAGCTATATCAGGCTCTTGTCAGCATGCACTTCCTGTCATCCACTTCAGTGTCTACCTTTGGTGACTGTACATGGGATGGATACCCAGGTGGAATGGTCTCCAGATGGTACCTCTTCCACTTTCTGTCCCACACTTTGTCTCCATATTTGCTCCCTTGAGTATTTTTGTTACTCCTTCTAAGTAGGACTGAGGCATCCACATTTGGCCTTTCTTCTTCATGAGCTTCATGTGGTCTGTGAATTGAGTCATGGCTATTCTAATCTTTTGGGCTAATATCCACTTATCAGTGAGTGTGATCACTATTTTTAAGAGATTATCAGGATGACCAAAATATCTGAGCCTACTACCTTGTCCTAGCCCAAAGTCATTTTCATGTCTGAAGCATACTTCCTTGTTCTAGCCTAAAATATAAATTTCTGTCTGAGATTACTTCCTTGTTCTTGCCTAAAATTTAGATTCCTGTCTGAAATTACTTCTTTGTTCTAGCCCAGTATTTAGATTCATGCCTGTAATTACTTCTTCATTCTAGCCTAGCATCAGATTCCTGCCTGAAGACTACTTGCTAGTCCTTGGCCAATGTCATATTTCTACTAAGCAGCCCCTTTCTTTGTCCTTGTCCCATTTCAGATTCTGCCAAACAGCCCCAAAAGCTCTCTGCCTCTCCCTTTTTTTTTTTTTATTTCAGTAACAAGACTAAGCCTGTCCAAGTTCGTTATGACAAGAATGCTTTCCTTACTCATAGTGGAATATGCATTATCAAAAGCAATGCACTTCTGACTTATATTCGTAGGGGTCTGTGCAGAAACTTACCTGTCCTTGGCTTGACAACCTGTTAAATTTATATCTCTGTTTGGGGTCCATTTTCAGATTCAAGTCAAGTACTTTGATTTTCAACATGTTGATGTAGTTAGGGACAAGCTTTAACATGATGGGCATGAATAAAAGTATTCCCAGGAAAAAAGAGGCTAGCCTGATCAAGCTATATATGCCATTCCTGAGGTTTGACCACAATGGAAATACTGACGCAAGCCATGGATATTTTTATCAGCATTATCTGCAGAATCAAAACTCAACAGAGCAGCATTCTTTAAATTTATAATCTCACTATGCAAAGTTAAAACATCCAGAGAGGTGTTGGAATTATGTCAAATACCCAAGAGGTGTCTTTAAACTTTTTTCTGTTTATAATGACTATAACTGTAAATTTTAAAAGTAACACCACTTTAATGGTATTTTTCATGACAATCAAGATGGCTCCTCACTCTTAAACTCTGAACATCCTTCCAATAAATTGAATAAAATATAGAGCATCAATTTGTGTTCTAAACACCTATATAAATCCTCATGTATACTCAACATATTAATAACATTTTTTTTACTAGATGATTAAAAAAAAGTAGCTGTCTTAACTTCTTGTGCCAAAGCTATTACAGAAGAATTGGTGGTATCAATTAATGAAATTAAAGCTGTTACACATGCAATAATCAAGCCCACTAACCTCTTGCTTCTGCTTAAATTTTGACTCACTTCTTATAGTACTTATAAGCTTTCTTTTTCTTTTCTTTTCTTTTTTTTATATCATGGTTCTGTAATACTCAGGGCAATAAAATAAAAGCTGGTTGATTGTTTCCACCTATGTGTGGGCTTTCCATTGATTTTTTTTATTATTGAAGCCCAGCCTTAATCTGTGGTGATATGATACGATGCAGGGGATTATTTCAAATTTCTTGTATCTGTGGAGGCCTGTTTTGTGACATATAGACAACTTTGGAGAAGGTATCATGAGATACTGAGAAAAAGGTGTATATATATATATATATATATATATATATATATATATATATATATATATATGGATGAAATCCATTTGCTTCATCACTTCTGTTAGTTTCACTGTGTCTCAGTTAAGTTTCTGCTTACATGATTTGTCCATTGCTGAGAGTGGGGTTTTGAAGTCTCCCACTATTGTTGTATGTGTTGTATGAGGTGCATTATATCCTTTGAGCTTTCATTTTTTTTTTTTAAACTGGGTGCCCTTGTGTTTGGAGCAATGAAGTTCAGAATTGAGATTTCATCTTGGTTGACTTTTCCTTTGAGGAGTATGAAATGTCCTTCCTTAAATTTTTATAGCTTTAAGTTGAAACGTGATATTATTGGATATTAGAATAACTACTCCAGCTAGTTTCTTAGAATCATTTGCTTGATATATTTTTTCCATTCTTTTACTCTAGGGTAGTGTCTGTCTTTGTCACTGAGTTGTGTTTAATGTATGCAGCAAAATTCTGGATCCTGTTTAAGTATACATTCCTTTAGTCTATGTCTGTTTATTGGGGAGTTGATTCCATTGATCTTAAGAGATAAGAAAAGCTGATTGTTGCTTTCTACTTTTTTGTTATTAGTGGTGGAATTATGTTTGTGTGTCTATCTTCTTTGGGGTTTGTTGGAAGAAGAATACTTTTTTGCTCTTTCTAGTGTATAATTTTCCTCCTTGTATTGGGGTTTTCCATAAATTATCCTTTGAAGTGCTGAATTTGTGGAAAAGTATTGTGTAAATTTGATTTTGCCATGGAATATATTGGTTTCTTCATTTATGGTAATTGAGAGTTTTGCGGGGTATAGTATCCTGGGCTGGCATTTGTGTTCTCTTAGGGTCTCTATGACATTTGTCCAGGATCTTATGGCTTTTATAGTTTTTGGTGAGAAGTATGGTGTAATTCTGATAGGTACAGGTATGTCTACCTTTATATGTTACTTGAAATTTTCCCCTTACTGCTTTTAATATTCTTTCTTTGTTTTGTGCACTTGGTGTTTTGAATGTTATGAGAGGGCAGGTATTGCTTTTCTGGTCTAGTCTATTGGCATTTTGTAGGCTTCTTTTATGTTTATGGTCATCTCATCCTTTAGGTTAGGGAAGTTTTCTTCTATAGTTTTGTTGAAGATATTTACTGGCTCTTAATTTGGAAATCTTCACTCTCTAATATAGCTATTATCCTTAGGTTTGGTCTTCTCATTATGTCCAGGATTTCCTGGATGTTTTTGGTCAGTAGCTTTTTGCACCTTGCATTTTCTTTGACAGTTGTGTCAAAATTTTCTATGATATCTTCTGTACCAGAAATTCTCTCTCCTATTTCTTGTATTCTGTTGGTCCATCTATGACTCCTGATTTCTTTCCTAGGTTTTCTATCTCCAGGGTAGTCTCTCTTTTTGATTTCTTTAATGTTTTTACTTCCATTTTTATGTCCTGGATGGTTTTGTTCAATTCCTTCACCTGTTTGGGGTTTGTTCTCTTGAAATTCTTTAAGGGATTTTTTGTTTCCTCTTTTAGGGCTTCTACCTGTTTTCCTGTGTTGTCCTCAATTTTTTTTTTTGAGACTGTTATTTATGTCCTTATTAAAGTCCTCTATCATGAGGACTTTATTACATCATGAGAAGTAATTTTAATTCTGAACCATTTTTTTCTGGTGTGATGGTGTATTTGAGATTTTCTATGATGAGAGAACTAGGTTCTGATGATGCCAAGTACCTTTGGTTGCTTATGCTTATGTTCTTGTGCTTGCCTTTTGCCATCTGGTTATCTTTAGTGCTATCTGCAGTCACTGTCTCTGACTAGTGTCTGTCTTTTAAGTTATCTTGGTTGTGTCAGAACTTCTCAGAGTCTAGCTGTAATCCTGAGATTCTGAGATTGTGGGTGTAAGAGCTCCTGGGAGTCAGGTGTCCTCTAGAACCAAGAAATCCTGGTGTGACCAATCTCCTGAGATCCTGTTATCCTATGATCTTATGTTCTTTATCATGTTATAGCTACTGGGAGTCCACCCCCTCTGGGTGCAGAGGTGACATTCAAGATCTGGTCAGTGCTCTGGTTCAGACTGGAGGGAACACATGCGCCGCTATGACCCGCGCAATCGTCTCGCCAGCAAGAACGCACGTGGGCACATAGGATCCTTCTTCAGCACGTGTTTATTACCATGCGTGGAGGAGGAGAGACCAGATCTAACATGGTGCTGCTTTATATACACTCTAGGGTGGGGTGGACATATCTGATTGTCTGCTTGCTCAAATTCCCATGTGCCACCCCGGGTTGGGCAGTAATTAGGTGGTCCTTTGCCACTGCACATGCGCAATTTTTCTTGTTGACCCACGAGTGTAAGGTGCCAGCGTCATCGGCTCTCCACACCTCTCCCTTTAAGCTTTATTAAATGAGACCGTAAGGTCGTCTGGCAAGGCTCTAAGTCATCTCTCTTGTAGAGGAAGGTAGAGGCCTAGTCCCTTGTGCAAAATGTTGGGAAATTGTAAAGAATTTCCACCATGGTCGTTGAGTCCACGAGTGTACTTTTATCTACCCATCCCGTTACCTTTGACAGGGAGAGGATTTGGCAACTCGACCTCTATGCAACCATACATGCCTTCGAGGAATCTATCCCTGAGGAACATCCCCTGTATATCACAGTATACACTCTACCCAGAGACGTGTAGAGAGGGGGGCTTTTGCCTCACCAATCCAGTGCAATGGGATAGAACCCATAGGGTGCATCGGCTGAGGGCTCAAGCGCTAGCTACTTTTGTAGCACAGACAGCCAGACTCTAGGGGAGGAACCTTGTTCTAAAGCAGCAAGTGTTTGGGCAATCACCGCCTTGTCACACTTTTGTTGGGTTTTTGAGTTTGCAGACCAACCATAACATGAACACTAAACCACAGCATACGGCTATACCAAACAGGCCTACTCCCACCCATTCTTAAAAGAAGGGAAAGGCCGAAGATCTCTCAACGTTTCCTCGAACTCTAGGGTCCAGTTCTGCAGCAAAACCTAGAAAGGGATGATCCCCCATCTCAGCTTTGCATGTCCCACCGTCGGCAGTGTCAGCCAGAATATCGCCATCAGCAGGAGGGTCTTCATGTCTCTGAGCAGGATCAAGATGAAATTCCAAGATTCTTCGTGTTAGGTGTTCCGGTAGCCAGAATGGATTATCTTCTTCCTGTGGAAAAACAAAAACAGCTCCCCTGGATCTTATTAAAATAGGATCTGGGCCTTTCCATTGTCCGGTCAAAACATCCTTCCATTTGACCATCTCTTTTGGCCTATCAGGCTCTAAACAATGACGGTCAGCTGCCGTGTGGCCTTGACTGTCCAGATTTAAAAAAAATAAGGGTGAAAAATACTATAGAAACGGTGACTTGTGGCACTGAGGGTAGAGCTTCCTCGACTCCCCCTTTTTGCTTTATTAAATAGGACTTAAGAGTGCAGTGAGCCTGCTCTATAATACCTTGTCCTTGAGTATTGTATGGTAGACCTGTTAAATGGGTCACCTCCATTTGGTGGCAGAATTGTCTAAACTTCTGAGAAGTGTAAGCTGGTCCATTGTCAGTTTTAAGAATTTTAGGCTTTCCCCAGGCACTCCATGCCTCGAGGCAAAGCTGAATAACATGGGCTGTCTTTTCCCCAGTCAATGGGGAAGCAAATATAATTCCAGAACAAATATCAATGGAAACATGTAAATATTGCAATTTGCCAAAGGATGGGATGTGAGTAACATCCATTTGCCAAATCTGTAGTGGCCGAATTCCTTGTGGATTAATTCCTACATGAGGCGCTGGTAAGAATTGACAACAATTTTGACATTGAGTCACTATATCCCTAGCCTCTTTTCTGGTTATGTTAAATCTCCGACGTAAAGTCTCAGAGGTTACATAAAATCTTTTATGGAAATCTTTGGCCAAGGTCCACTTTGGAGATAGGACGACAGCTATTAACTTTGTGGCTCGGTCTGCCAGGTCATTTCCACAGGACATTGGTCCCGGTAGACCTGAGTAAGCCTGATATGTGTAATAAAAACAGGAGATCTCCTATTGACTAGGGTAAATTGAATCTTTTGAAAAACTTTGGTAAGTCTGCTACAGGGCTTAATTAATCCAGCAACTTCCAGAACCCTAACTGCATTTACTACATAAAAGTAATCTGAAACAATATTTAAAGGACCTGGGAAGGTTTCAAGAACCTCTAATACTACCAAGCATTCCACAACTTGAGGTGAAGTCTCATGGTATTGTCTGGCTGTGGCTTTATTATTAAATACATAGGCACCCACACCTGTTTTTGACCCATCTGTGTAAACAACCACTCCATCTGGGATCAGCTTCTGAGATATAATGTGTGGAAACACAATAGCTTGAGTTAAGGCAAATTGTAAAATAGGATGTTTAGGATAGTGATTATCTATTTGACCATTAAAGGAAGTGACCAACACTGCCCAAACATCAGAGGTAGCAGTTAATGTTTGAACCTGATGTACAGTATATGTCACTATTAAAACTTTAGGTTCCCTTCCAAAATGAGTAACAGCTGCTTTTAGCCCACGAAGGGCAAGCTGAGCGACTGCATCTGGATACCATTCAATAATCTTTGCGGGGGATACATTAAAAATCCTGCCTGCTGCTTCTGTCATCCTAGCAACAAAGTCTGAGAATGGCTCTTGTCCCTGCCCTGTTAACAATTTAAACGTCCACTGTCTTTGATTGCCTTCCGCATTAGCGTTGGCCTTTGCCTGCACTTGAGAAGCATCCTGCCACAAGGCTTTCCATTCCTTGTACTGTCCCATATTAGGGAGAGCAGCTTTTACTGTATTTTGCCAATCATTCGGAGTCATCGCCATAGCGGCGAGTCTCTCAAGCTGCATGACTGTAATATTAGCATCAACTCCATATTTGTTAACTGATTCAGCAAGCTCCTTAATAGGGGTATACTCTATCGGTGAGTGGACCCGACCTCCCCCCGCAGCCTCAAACACCGGAAAAGCTTGTAACATCCTCCATTTGTCTTCCTCTGAAAGGAAGGAGTCTGAGCAGCGCTTGTCTGCATAAGGCGGAGGAGTGTTGGGGACAACAAGTTGGGAGTGCACGACAGGCCGAGAAGCCATGTGATTCCCATCTCCTGCCATTTCCCGCCCTCCATCTTGTTGCGGTGGCTGCCTATCTGGATGGTACCTTTCCTTCTCATAGCTATCCAGTTCCCCTATTTCCGAGCCATCAAGCCCCAAGTCCTCCAGTTCCTTTACCGGATAAAGAGTTTTCTTTTTTGGAGCTCTCCCTCCCTTCTCACAATACTCTCCCAGGGCATTCTTTCCCCCCATTATCACTTCCGCGGACCAAACATCTTTGGAAGGGCCTGTATTCTTGTGCACACATATCCTATTCTCTTTATGAGTGGCTAGCCTCTTATTCAGCCTTGTTTCTGACACGTCTTGTAACTCCTCTAACACTGCCACGATATTTGAGCAACTTTTCTCATCCTTTAAAATCAAAAGGAAGAGAGCAAACACTGCTAGCGCAATAGCGAAAGCTTCTGGAGCTTCTATCGATTGGGGAGGAAAATGGAATAAATCAAGACCAAACATGTCTCTCAGAGCTTATCTTTATGCTGCAGTTCTGAATCCTCTCCGCGAGCGGAGGCCCTCCTCGGTGCCGGTGATGGTGGGTTCCCGGGTTTTGGCACCAGCTGTGACCCGCACAATCGTCTCGCCGGCAAGAACGCACGCTGGCACATAGGATCCTTCTGCAGCACGTGTTCATTACCATGCATGGAAGAGGAGAGACCAGATCTAACATGGCGCTGCTTTATATACACCCTAGGGTGGGGTGGACATATCTGATTGGCTGTTTGCTCAAATTCCCATGTGACGCCCCAGGTTGGGCAGTAATTAGGCGGTCCTTTGCCACTGCACATGCGCAATTTTACTTGTTTACCCACGAGTGTCAGGTGCCAGCGTCATCGGCTCTCCACACCCCTGGCCATGAGTGAGTTCCTGGGTTCCTCTGGATCCCAGTTGTTCCCTGTTTGGGGTGGGTGTTGCTGCCCCCTTACCTAAGATACTTCCTGGGTTAGAGATCCTGGGAGTCTCTCCTCTTCTGGGTTTTGTGGGATTGAATGCAAAGCTAAAGCTCAAGATCTGCTCCAATTTTTAAGTGTCTTAGACAGGATGTTATTACATTTAAGTTACCATCAGCTACTACAGAGTAAAACCATGATCAGAAATAACAAGGAAAAACAAGCAAAGAAACACATGACCATGTTGACAAGAATTTAAGACTTTTGAAAATTCTGTAGATAACTACTTATGATCTCTGAATATAGAATGTTTCAGAAGAAGTAAAAAAATAATAAATCGTAAATAAAAGAATAAGTAAATTTAACAATATGAAAATCATAATATTTAAAAAATAAACATGGTTAAAATATTTTTACTTATAACTATGATTGGATAACAAGAAGCACAATGTCACAGTTCCATGAACAAGCAAAACCTAGATGTAATGTGTGGAATTGTCATTGCAGAAAAAGGGAAGCTCATGACTGTAGTATTATTTGTGCCCGCCTATATATTTAAAGGTACATTAAAAATTTCAGAGGAAAATTCCTACCAGGTTTTTATTTTCAAGAAGAATTTTAACATAAAGAACAAATGCCAGAGACATGTTAAATAACTTGGTTTTACAGATCAAGATATTGTGTGTACAACAAAAGCTTCACAAAAATATAACATTTAATATGAGTCTTCTGTTTAATATTGCTGAAAATAAATAGAATGAAATTATAAAATGTTGAGCCAAAGACTATGGAGTGAATCAATAATGACTTCGGAATACCATCAACCAAAGTTTGAATTTTGCATTATAGTTTATTCATTATTACTTAAAAAAATGTTTTTATCCCATCTCAAATGGCTATGGACTTTATAGACTCTTCATAATAGTTTTAAACATCAGGCCATGTCTGTTCTCTGAGAGGCTTTCTCCAGCAGCTAACTCAGACTGATGATGACACCCAGGCAGAAACATTGGATGAAGCTTGGAACTCTTATGAAAGAATAAGTTGGCCCCTGAAGGGACTAGAAACTCCATAGGAAGACCAATAGTGTAAACTATCCTGGATCATTGGGGCTCTCAGAGTCTGAACTATGAACTAAAGAACATACACAGGATAGACCTAGTCCTCCCAGCACATATGTAATAAATATGCACCTTGGTATTTATGTGGGAACCTAAACAACTGAAGCAATGGCTACACTTAAAGTTCTGTGGAATATGTTGTTCTAGTTAGGCTGCCTTGTCTGGCATCAGTGAGAAACAATGTACCTAGCCTTGCAGAGAATTGATGTGCCAGAATGGGGAGATACATGGAGAGGGAATACACTCATTCAGAGGAGAAGTAAGGAAGAGGGATGGAAAGAAGAATCACAGGAGGGGGTGACCAGGAGGAACCACTAAGTGGAATATAAAGTGAGCAAACTAAAAATAATTAAATTTAAAAATCAAGGCATGCAAGTCTTTCCTTTTTTGTATAATTTTGGAGCATTCTTTTCATTTCCATATGAAATTCTGGGTACAATTAAACCATTTGAAAAAAATCATTTTCAGATTACGATTAATCTAAACTTTGAGGAGACAGTATCATCTATATTTGTTTATTTATTTATTGAATTTATTTCACTATTATATAATTTTCTTCATATTAAAACCCAATTTTTAGATATAATTTTACTTTCACAGTTTGAAGTTATTATAAATATTTCCTCATTTTTATTTCTATTTTCTCACTGAAATTTTACAGAAAAAAATAACTGAATTTTAGGAATTGGAAAAGAAAGTAGATCACAAAAAAAAAACCACTTAAGACTTTAATGACTACCTATATGCTTTTAATTTTTTGTGTATAAACTCATGCCACATATGAATGTGTACTTCTTTGTTTTCAATATGTACTCATTTTATACTATATACTAGTTTTGTATACAAAATATTTAGAACTGACAAATGCAAGTTTTGTATAGTTATCAAATGCTCTACAACTGACTATTTTTTCTCAAAAAATGTCATTTTTTTCTTGACATTATGAGGTAAGAATATGATATATCAATATAACATATAATGTTAACTGTAAATATTCTATAGATTCCTTTTAAAAAAGTCAGGAGACCTCTTCTATTGAATAGTTTTATTATTTATTTCTTATCTGCTGATAATAAGTAATGGAATGTCTCTGTATTATATTGACATGGTAAATTAGAATGACAAAATTTTTAACGTTAATCTGGTCTTTTATTTTCACATAAGTCTCATTCATTTTTATGAACAATTAACCTGTTCTCAAAGTTCTATCATTTTATTTCAGTTTTAATAATTTCATCTGCTTTTAATATCATAGTAATACTAAAATCAAACAATCATTAATTGGGACTTATTATTCCATTCTTTAGTTTTCTAGAAATTATTTGTGTAGTCTACTTTGTTAGAATAATGAGTTTAATCATAGTCACTTTTATAAATGTGGGTGAAGTGTTACTTAAAGGAGTATGATCAATGTGTAGCTGCATATAACACTGTGGGTGAAAAAAAAAACTCTATCCCTGTATAAATTACTAATTACCTACAAAATTTATGGAGTAGAGGGGCTTTGTGCGGTCTCTCACATAGTATCCATTAACTACTAATATTCCTTAGGAACAGATGGGATCTCGAGTGCTATCTCCTCCTTCCATGGTAAAAAGTTAAATGGGCCTAATCTTCTTCTTGTCTTATTCCAACAATCATAACTGCTGATGTTTCAAGAGAACAATACCATGTCTTACTTGGAAGACAGTTTTCCCTTTCAAATGTTATTAACTTTCACCTTTCTCTGCTACTAAAATTTAATCACCCTGGTAGAATATATTATCTTCCTGAACAATAGGCTTGCATAAATCATTCATACCTTGAATTATTTTTCACTGGGAACTTGTTCCTAGCAATATGAACTGCAACAAGCAGCAAAATTTGGACTAATATATAGGCATGATTGTAAGATAAGTCTGATGGTATGCTTTGAGCACTTTGAGAAATATTTTTAAGAAATAAATAGCTAGAAAGGCCTTAATATGTTTTCAAAAATGTTTAGTGGATAATTCAGGTGAGATTATGTATGAGCAGAAGACCAAGAGCAATGCATAAAGAAAAAAATTCACTCATGATGTTTAAAAGAAAACAGGAAAATTTTGTTGATGTAGGTGAAATGCTGTGTAGCATTTAATATGTCAAGTAATTGCCTTTAATCTACTTATGTTCTAAGACTTTCAGTAAGACAGAATTTTAAATTATAGACTAGTATGGGTGTGGTACAGAACTGTACAAGGCAAGATAGCATTTTTTCCTATGACATCCTAACTACTCAATGTTTGATAAACATTTAAAGTTTTCAGAGTATCTATTCTAATTTGTAACTTCTGAGGACATATAAATTTCCTATTCCAGTTTTGGCATTATGGTGTCTGATTATCTGGCATTCTTTGGCCACACTATTGGGTCTTTCTTATAACTATTTCTCTAGTCCTTTCCCAAGAATATATCCTTGCTTTTCCATTATACCCTGAAGTGGTTGGGTTGTAAGAGCAGCTCCCATGTCATTAAGTCCATCTCAACCCCATAAATTAGTGGGGAGATCTTCCAAGACAGTTGGTTGAAACCATCCTTCATGTCCTTCCTCATATTGCCATTTACTACTCTTGAATGGTGCAGCAGCTGTCCCCACTCCTTGTAAGGTGGAAGAGGACTTGCCCAGCGACCAGCTACTAGGCCAAGATGTTTTAGATATCACAGTCGTATCTGCACCAGTATCCAGAATTCCTTGCATAGGCTTTCCATCAACCCAAAGGATAAGGGTAGGGCAGTCCTCAAGGGTAGAAACCCAAAAGGTGGCAGTCCCTGTGAAAGCAAATCCTTCATCACCTCTAGTATCCTTAATCATAGCATGTTTATTGGGTAACTGAGGCAAGACAACTAGCTGAGCAATTCTATTTCCCTGGGGAATAACTACAACTCCCCTATCTGTAGCCCGCTGATCCCGATCCGGCATTACAAGATGGTGCTGGTTTCCTGTTGCACCACTTGCAAACAAGTCTACTGCGCATGCGTCAGCAGATTCTGGTCTGAACCCCTCCCGAGTGGGTATATGCAAATGAGGTATTGGTGCCTTAGCCAATCCCTGCATGGCAACCCCTCCCTGGGCAGGGACTATGCAAATAGGTCTATGCTAATTAGGTCCAGGTAGAACGACCAATCAGAGAGGGTATGCAAATAAGGTCATGGGGCGACCAATCAAAGAGGACATGCAAATTAGGTCCGACAGGGCAACCAATCAGGGAAAGCCACGCCCCCTCTCCCCTCTATCTAAGCAGCACTCTCTGGCTGCTCTGGGTCCTCCATCTTCTCTACGACTGAAGCTTATGCTCTCCCTCTCAAGACGCATTAAAGCTTGAACTGCAGATGGATCCTGTGTGTGCTGTGTCATTCCTGCTGGTGGGAGGTAGCGCGGGACATCTGGTGCCAAAACCCGGGAAATGACCACGTCATCGTCAGCACCTTGGAGGACCCCTCGATAGGGGAGGATTCAGAACTGTAGGAAGTATGTTCGGAGAGGTATGTCTATTTCTGAAATTTTTGGCCTGTGTTTTGCTGTCATATTCGTAGTTCTTGTCTTATTTCTCTTAATACTCTGTTTCCGCGGTGGTTCTTGTTAAGCTGACGAAGTAAGTCGGAGGTAGATGGGCCGCAGCATCAGCTTTTTCTAGCCCCCCCTGTAGATAAACGGGTGACAAAAGAGTTCCTCTTGACCCTCCCAGCCATTAGTTGGACATAGATAAGCTGCGGGCTTGGGGCCGTTTTACTTTCATTTTTAGGTGGCGGTTGTAAGTCAGACATAGATAAGCTGCGTCCGCCATGGGATCGTCACAATCAGTGATTACCACCATGGAGGCCGTGCTCAAACAGCGAGACATTAAACTTGGACAAAGAACATTGAGGAACTTTGTGAAGGAGGTAGATCGGATTGCTCCTTGGTATGCCGTTTCGGGCTCATTAACACTCACCTCCTGGAATAAACTGGGTAAAGATTTAGAGAGACAACGCGATAATCAAGATCTAAGACAGGGTACTCTTGCCGTGTGGAAACTTATAAAAAATTGTTTACAAGATGAGAACTGTAAAGAGGTGGTAAAAAATGGGCAGGCCACTCTTGAAGAAGTTCAGGATAGCATGTCATAAACCGAACGGAGTGAGAGGTTGGGCGCGTGCAAGAAAATTGATGACCCAAACAAAAAAGGAAACAAGTGCCCTCCTAACAAGGGAGAGATTTTCTCGTCTGAGCCTAGAGGTTCAGACTCAAAAAAATAAAAATAATCGATGCCCATCTCTAAAGCTGGAAGCGCTAACCCTTGATAGCGCAGATAGTTCCACTGATACCTCAGATAAAGATACTCTTAGCTCTGAGGAGGAGGCAGAATTAGATGAGGAAGCAGCCAGATATGAAGCAGAGAGATATTGTCCTGACAATCACAGGGACGGAAAGCCTTGAAAGGTGCCCCCTAAAAAGGTGGAGCCATCTGCTCCCCCGCCTCCACCATAGCAAAAGAATTTTATAGCCATTTTCATGTGACAGCAGAGATCCTACGTCGTCGCTTCTCTATTACCGGGAAAGAAGCCAGGGACATTGTTGTCCACTGTCAAAGATGTTGTGAATTTTTGCCTGCCCCTAATGTAGGAATTAACCCACAGGGTATACAGCCATTACAAATCTGGCAAATGGACGTGACTCATATACCCTCTTTTGGAAAACTCCAATATTTACATATTTCTATTGATACCTGCTCTAGTGTGCTTTCGGCAACACCATTAACAGGTGAAAAGACCTCCTATGTTATTCAACATTGTCTTGAATCATGGACTGCATGGGGCCGGCCCAAAATATTAAAAACTGATAATGGGCCGGCCTACACTTCAACACTTTCAACTGTTGAAAAAAAATTTCAACAGTTTTGCAGTCAGATGAATGTTACTCATCTGACCGGCCTGCCCTATAATCCCCAGGGTCAAGGAATTGTTGAACGCACACATCACACGCTCAAGACATATTTAATGAAACAAAAAGGGGGAATGGAACAGATCCTCCCCACAATTCCTAGAGTGGCCATATTCATGGCACTCTTTACTCTTAATTTTTTGAATTTAGATGATCAGGGTCATACAGCGGCTGATTGCCACTGCTCAGAACCTGATAGACCAAAAGAACTGGTTAAGTGGAAAGACGTTTTATCTAATAAATGGAAAGGACCGGATCCTAGTCTTATAAGATCCAGGGGATCTGTTTGTGTTTTTCCACAGAGTGAAAATAATCCATTTTGGATCCCTGAGAGATTGACAAGAAAAATCGCAGACCCGGACCATGATGCCTTGGAGAAGCTGCCTCCTGTCGATACTGTGGATCCTTCATCTTTGGATCCTTAACATTGATGGAGATCAATGATGGGCTATTTTATCAGCTTTCCCAACCTTGGTGCCCGTTAAACATAATTCTATGGTTTTTCCAAAATTTTTTACCACCAATGAGACCTTTAATGTTTTTACTTGGTGCAGAGGGAGGTCATACAAATTGTACCGTGACAAAGACATATTATGAGAATAAGACTTGTGGAGGGTCTAGTCCTAATTTTAGTGATTATTATTTTTATCCCGATAAGTGTCAAGATTCCTTTAAGATACAGATTCCCCCAACGCCAGTTTGCTTATACCTACCTTTTATATTTATTTTGTCTAATTTTAGTACATTTGATTGTAATCGTTCTAATTGTGTAATTAGTCAATGTTGGGATGCCTGTTTTTATCTTAAGGCCCTTGTGGCCCATATCCCCCGCTGGGTTCCAGTCCCAGTAGAATCGCCCTCTGTTTTGGAGGGCTTGACCTCGATGATGTCCTCTGTCTTTTCTTATTTCAAAGAATGGGTGGGGGTGGGTTTGTTTGGAGCCATGCTCTGCTGTGGGCTGGTGCTACTCATGTGGCTTCTCTGCAGGCTTAGGACACAAAGCATGAGGGATAGGATGGTTGTTGCCCAGGCGCTTGTGGCACTTGACCAAGGAAACTCGGTTGATGCTTAACAGTTAATCAGGGACTGGGGTGAGCCGACCCCTGACATTTGAAAAGCAGCCTTCTCTTCCTTAATCCATGGCCCCTGCACCTCTGGGAGTTCTTTACATTGCACAGAGATGGGCATCGATTCCCCCCCTCCTGTTGTTTCCCTCAGCCCTTGCACCCGGAGGAATCAACTTCCATTGCACCGGGACTGGGTGAGGGACAACTCCCCCTTTATTTGCACCCAGACTGGGTGAGGGACAACTCCCCCTTTATTTCCCCTCTGGCCTTGCACCCAAGGGGATATGTCTCATTGCACTTGGTAGGCAGGGGTCTTGTGGGTCCTTGATCGCTTATCCCTCCTACAAAAAGCTGATTGGCCCTTCCCATTCCAATTCGCTCTTTGGTCACATTAGGACGGTTGCCTTAATTCCCTTGGTTAAACCTGTGTGCTAATTTTGGCTGTGCACTTTGCCTCTGGCTATTGTGTAAACTAAAGCGCACTCAAGCCCGACAACAAGCTGTGGTCTATCAGACACTAGCAGCCATAGAAGATGGTGCATCTTCTAGTATTTGGTTGGCTTCCCCGAAGTAGCTATGAAATGAGAGCACATTCCTAAGGTCATTCTAGCCTCTCCAGCTTGTTCAATTGAGAACTGGCATAGACTCCACCAAGCCTTTGCTCTCTGGGCGTCCCTGGGTAGAGTGTATACATGTGGTATACAGGGGATGTTCCGCAAGGATAGATTCCTCGAAGGCATGTCTAGTTTCATGGAGGTTAAGTTGCCAAACCCTCCCCCTGACAAAAGGCACTGGGATGGGTAAAGTAAAGTACACTCATGGAAGCAACGACCAGGGTGGAAATTCTTTACAATATCCCACTATCTTGCACAAGGGACTAGACCTCTACCTTTCTCTACAAGGGGGACACTACCATTGAGTGAGTGGCACAATTTGGAGCATTGCTGACCACATTGGACATCTGCTGATCTGGCTACAGCCTTTAAGGAATTGTCTGTTGCTCATTAAATAAAACAAAAAAGGGGGAGATGTAGCCCGCCTATCCCGATCCGGCATTACAAGATGGTGCTGGTTTCCTGTTGCACCACTTGCAAACAAGTCTACTGCGCATGCATCAGCAGATTCTGGTCTGAACCCCTCCCGAGTGGGTATATGCAAATGAGGTATTGGTGCCTTAGCCAATCCCTGCACGGCAACCCCTCCCTGGGCAGGGACTATGCAAATAGGTCTATGCTTATTAGGTCCAGGTAGAACAACCAATCAGAGAGGGTATGCAAATAAGGTCATGGGGCGACCAATCAGAGAGGACATGCAAATTAGGTCCGACAGGGCAACCAATCAGAGAAAGCCACGCCCCCACTCCCCTCTATATAAGCAGCACTCTCTGGCTGCTCTGGGTCTTCCATCTTCTCTACGGTTGAAGCTTATGCTCTCCCTCTCAAGACGCATTAAATCCTGAAGTGCAGAAGGATCCTGTTTGTGCTGTGTCATTCCTGCTGGCGGGAGGTAGCGCGGGACACCTATCTATTGTAACCATAATTTTAATTTCTCCAGGAAAATATAAGGCTATCACCCCCAGAAGGATCCTAATTCCCTTCAACAAGGCACTGCTGCATCCTAAGAGAAGACCTACACTCCCTAAAGGTATGCAGTCATACACTCCAGTACCCAATGCTTGAGGGCCCATTTGAGGTGTCAACACTACTCTTGTGGAGAAGGGAGGTCTAATCCTGCACTTCCTGGGGTACCTCTGACAAGATCTTTGACATAAAGGTGTTGGTTTGAGGCACAAACCGAACTGGAGTAGGGGTAATAGTGGTATTCATGACTCTGTACACTTTGGTTTGTGGGTCCTGGAGTGGCCCTGCTGCCTGTTTCTTGAAGTGGGGAGAGGACAGCCATCAGCATCTGATTTAGACCTGCATCATTACCCAAATGATGGCCTTTTTGGCATCAAGGGCACAGACCCGGACCTATAATCCCCTTTTTCCCTGGACAATCCCTCTTAAAATGTCTTGCTTAGCCACATCCAAGGCAAGTTTTAGACTTACTAGATCCCTTTTGCACAGTAGTTGTGAGTACTTGTCCCATAACAAAATTTCCATCAATTTCCTTGAAAACTCTAATGTAATCATGTAAGGTTTTTGATCTATATGGTCTAATGGCTTCTTTGAACCATTTATTAGAATTTTTGAAGGCTGTTTTATTATGGACATGGTGGTATCAGCATCCCCAAACAATTTTTCTGCTGACTGGAGTAGTTTATTCACACATTCTTTGAGGGGCTCAGAGGGTCCCTGTACCACCTTGGATAGTTGACCTCCAGCTTCCTTATTAGGCAAGGCTTTCCAGGCTCTAACGCCTGCAGTGGCAATTTGGGCATAAACCGCAGGATCATAATGATTCTGCTGATGTAGAGCAGCATATTGTCTTGATCCAGTTAGCATTTTCAGATTTCTCTGGGGCTGCCCTGCCTGTGCATTTAAGCTTGCTAAAGTAATGCACTGCTACTGATATTCTTCCTTCCACAGTAAATTGTCTCTCCTACCCAATGTCATATATCATAGTTGTTGCTAATCTCCTGATGTTAAATTAAAGTTGCTATAGGACTCAAAAATTGCCTAAGTAAAGGGTGCCAAGGCCCCATAGGAGGAAAGTGCTTCTTAAGTTTAAGGTTCTTTAATTCCTTAAAGACAATGGCACATGCTTCCTAAGCATTTGCCCAGGGTTATTGGGATGAGGGATTTCCATTACAGGATAAGCATAATTGAAACCTGCTTTAGAAAACAATCGCCCCATTCTTAGTGATGGGCTTCACTACCCACCAATCCTTCAGAGAACATTTATCATATGCAGGAGGAGCAGTGGCCTCCATAGAATCCACAAAAGGGTTTTTACTAGGTGGTCACTACTCTTTCCAATCTGCTCCCTTTCGGACCTTGTATGTCTTTAATCTTTCCTTTAAGTAAGCTATTTCCTTTTCTAAAGTTTCTTCCTCATCCTCAGAGCTGGAGCTATTCTCTGCCTCATACA
>JANHMN010000258.1:13715-26155 GCA_030674055.1 Rhabdomys pumilio
CAACTTGGGTTTATTGGTCTTAGGTTCTATGAGAACACAGGCTGAGTAAACCCAGGAGAGCAAGCCAGTGACCAGACACCCCCCCACACCCCCGCCCTCCATGGCCTCTGCCTTAGTCCCTGGCTCAACTTTCCAGCCCTGTTTGAGTTCCTGTCTTGACATACTTCAGTGATGAACTAGCATATAAAAATGTAAGGCAAATAATCCTCTGTCCCCTGTATCACAATATTGCATCATTGCTTTGGTAAAGCTAATGAGCACATCGTTCACCCAAATTCCAGACTTTCTTATGCAAGGACTTACTCAGTTTACATGGGTACCGAAGAATGTCATGGTGCAGCATGTGCTGTCTTCAGTTTCCTGACCACCTCTCCAGCTCTAACAGCCATTGCCCACTGCAGCAAGTCCTACATCTGCACATACTGCCCACATGCTAGCAACTGCTGGGGGTGGGGGTGAGGTGGGGGATGGAACACCCTGACCTAGGCTTGCTCCTTCCTGCCATACTATATGCTGTCACTCAGGAACTCTGTGCAGGTATTCCCTGGAATGCAGACAGAGCCCGTGATATTCTCACCATATCCTATGGAGTGTTACCAGGAAGGTGTCAGTGGCATTTGCTGTCTTGGCTTCCTGCCTGCTCTCTGTGCTCCCAACTCCTGGCCTGCATTTGCTTTATGCTGAACACACTGTGACATGAGTGGTCCTTCTACAAGGCATGTCATGTCACAGTTCTCCTCTGTTCAACCCACACAATGCCTTGTACTGTTCCCCACCCTTTTTATGTGCAAACACGATGCAGGTTCCCCCAAATGCTCTGCTTGTTCAAATCCAATCTAGAGTTTGTAGGTGCTTTTCTTTTTTCTCCAGTTCTTTTATGTTCAACTCACAGATACTGGCCTTTCTGCCCTTAAGTACAGATGGTAGACACTCTCTGGCCTTATAGCCTTGTCCCTTATTCCTGAACAATACTTACTTTATGTATCAGCAAGGTGAACCCCCTTCTCTGTTCCCTTTCTTTCCTACATGCCACCCCTCCAGGGAAGTCTACCTTGCCTCTCGTGAACTGTTGAGTCGAACCCTTAAGTGCTGTGCCAGCATGTCCAAGAATCTGGCTGCTCTCACCCATCTCTGAGGTTCCTCCCTGTCATCACTGCCACCTACAGGCAAGGTATGTATCACCTTTCTCTGTTGGGATTACTCTTTACTGGAAAGATGCACATCTTTCTGTTTCTTAGCTGTCCTGTGCACCTTTCCACGTGACAAGGGAACTTGTGCTATGTTCACCTGTGTTTCTCACATATAGAGCCCTGTCTGAACTAACAGACACAGTGTGTGTAGATGGCATTTTAGAGCATCCTGACAGGGAAAAATATATAACTGGCTTGTTTTGGAGGTTTGACAGCAGAGAAGAACCCCAGAGTCCACCTAATAACATCGGGAACACAGAGGGAGACACACCTATCACTTCTACTCTGCACATAAAGAGATATGGACAGGGTGGGTCTATTGTCCCTATTTTGTGATCCCCCTGCTTCTGTTCCAGCCTGTGTTTGTTGTTGCCCTGGGATTGAAGGAGTTTGGCACAGAGCAGGACTCTTTGAAGGCCTAATGGAGCCCTGATGTCCTACTCATAACCCTGTCCTGGCAGCATTGGGATGCCCTATTTAGTCTTGCCTGAGTCTCTTTTCCCATATAGGCTTCTTAAGGACCAGTCTGGGACCAGGGACCTGTGGTTGTGATCTGGGTTTTTGCTGTTGTTAACCTGGCCTCTAAATCTTCCCACACATTAGAAATGATGCAGGGAAACAGCCAGAGAAGCACTAGCGTAATTTTGGTACTCTGCAATTGTCAACTTGAATCTCTTAGAAATCTCCCTCTTCATCTCCTCCTCCTCCTCCTCCTCCTCCTCCTCTTCCTCTTCCTCCTCCTCTGCTTTCTCTATCTCTCTCTCTGTCTCCCTCTCTCCCTTCCTCTCTGTCTCCCCAGTCCCTCTGTGTGTATGTGTCTTTGTGTGTGTGTCTGTCTGTCTACTCCTCTTGCTCCTCCTTTTACTCCTCCTCTGTCCTGTCTCCCTCTGTCCTTCTTTCTCTCTGTGTCTTTGTGTGTATGTGTGTTTCAGTCTTCCCCTGCTCTTCCTCCTCTTCTTCCTCCTCCTTTTACTCCTCTTCCTTCTTCTCCTCCTCCTTCTCTCCGTATATTTTGCTTTCTCTCTTCTATGGCCAAGCTAATCTTCTCTAATCCACTGGAGTGATCCAGGGCCCTGCTGTCTACTCCTCTTCTCTCCTTGCATATTGAAAGTGCAGCTTTCCCTTTGATTTCTTGGAAACTCTGCGTTGGTGGGACCAATTTAGTCTTCAGGTTTACTGATGTAAGGACTCAGAGCTTCCTGTCTCATCTCCATAGGAGTGAAGGCTGAAAGAGTTTTTTGGATGTTACCATGAGCATGTTCTTTTGCTCATCCTCTTCCTGGAGTCCCTTTGCCTGGCTCTCCCTGTCAATCATCTTATAACCACCTGGCATCTTGCCTCCCTCAGCTCTTCCTCCACCAGAGGAAGGATCCCTTTGTTCTACTTTAATAGTATGGTAGGTGGCCTGCTTCTGGACTCAGATGAGGGAGCCCCTTGGAGTTTCTACCCAGGGTCAAAGCAGGGTACCCTAGACTCTCTTTCAACATATAAGCAGGACAGAGCCTCCTGCTGGAGCATTTGGGATTCTAGCTTCTATTTCTGCTACAGTGCAGCTGCAGGCTTACTCCTGTTCTTCCCTCCTGACCTCTCCCATAGGAAGGGATAGTCTCTCTCTGGGTCTCCATGAGGCTTTGTAACCTGTACTCACTGATACACATATTAGGCATTTGGATCATTACTTCTAAGACACCGTCAACAGATTCAGGCATGTTTTAGATGGACAGAAATCACATCTGGCCCTAAGCTAGCTGGCACTTCTGTAAAACTGGTCCATTGATTATCATGGCCTGGCACAGCCAAAATGTGACACCCTTCTGGCACTCATGAAATGCTGGAGAAACATTTCTGCTCCAGGCACTCCTACTCCCTAGCTGACTTTCCTGGAGTTGAGGACCTGCTAAGAGGAACCTTCTATGAATTGAGCAGATCCCGTGGGTCTCCCTCCAAATGGAATTGATGGCTGGGGCTGAAACTTCACATTTCCTTTGAAGGCAGAGACCCTGGGAGTGGGAGTGGGCAAGCCATAACAGATGGCAGGGTGGCCTAGTATAAGGAAGTCTGGGAATGTGGAGAAAGAAGCAGGATCTTGTCTCAGGTCTGCCACTTGAGTGGCTCTGGACCAAAAAGCTGTCTGCTGACTTCTCCCTGGGTCTCTTGGCTGCCTATGTCTTGAGAGGGACTGACAAACATGCACCTTCAGGGGTAGTGACAAGCCTCTTGATTCCCTGTTCCAGGTTTCTCTGGCACTTCCTGTGTCATAGAAGGCACTCATCATCTGTGTTGGGAGCTTCTGAAACTTCATGGGCTCTGTTTCTGTTGAAAGCCCCCTTAGCCCACAGACTGCTGCCTGTACGTCCTTGGGCTTTGCATAAAATCGTTTGCCACCCTGTGCTACACCTAGTGACTGGGCCTTTTACTCAGCCAGAAGCCAGGTGAGACTCTAGTGAAGGAGGGATGAAAGTATCTTGGCATTGTGCTTAGTGTGGCATGCCTGGGCTAGGCACCTCTCCTTCATGCTCCCTGGAAGGAGACTGCAGTCTGTTTCTTATTAGTTTCTTCATGTTAATTGTAATCAGCTCTAGAGCTTGTGGGTTGTTCTTGTGCATCTTCTCAGCCAGGTCACTAAGGAGAATTTGCAGGAGGCATCTGTATCTCCATATTTGCTGTTACTACACTTCCTCAAGGGAAAAATTAAATGTAATATTGCCTTGCTCCCTGAAAACATACACAGAGAGAAGGACACACACACACACACACACACACACACACTGTCTGTCTCTTGCTATTAAGTTACATGTCAGATCTTTTCTCTGGATCCTCCAGCATCAGAAATCCAGGTGTTTCAGAGCCCTTTTCCCATTGTCCCCAGTCACCACGAGTGCTGGTGACTTTAGTGTATCTTATTGCAAAGTGCAACAGCCTTCTTATGATTCCCTGGCTCTCTTCCCTTCTCCTGACTCCTTTCTTGCTGTGCACTTTTCTTTTAACATTCCTGAATAAGTCATTGAGGAATTTCTATGTCCTAAACATCCATGTTGCCTTCTTTCACTCCAAATTTACTTTCCCTCCACCTTACTCACCTTAGAACTCAGATTTATACAGCATAAGGATTTTCTCAGCCTCCCTGTTTTTACTTTCTGCTATCCCACTGCAATCTATTTTTCTTACAGTCTTCTTTCTATGATGGAACACTAGAAGCCAATTCAGAAGGACTATATGATTACAGTTTGTGGTTAATGAAAAGAGGAATTTTAAAGAAAACACCATCTGCAACTTCTCCACATACAGTTATCAACCTGAACATTACCCCAACAAATCTCTTCTTTTGTCAGTCTCCCACACTTTTCTTTTTACCAGGATCCTGGATTTGCTGCAAAAGTGCTGCAGCTGCCATACAGGTTCTTCCCAGCTCCCCACCCCTGGAAACCAGGAGTAAAAGAGTCTTATCAGGACATCTACAAAACTGGTACTGATAGGGCTTCTTTAGATGGCATAATGTGAAACTCTTATCCGGTCTACCCTTTCTGTCCCACCAGAGAAAGGTGAATCTTCAGGAGCTAAACAGAAACATTGTCAGCTTTGGACATGGTACAGCAACCAGCATCTCCTGACCCTCTAGGAAGGTAGCAATAACAGCCACATGGAACTTGATTCAGCTATCTGCAGCTCATGGAACATAGTCAAGAATATTCCACATCTAAGGGAAGCTGCTAGCCCACAAGGCCAGAACAGGATTATTTAAAAGCAACATAGTACCCTGCTTGGACCCATATCTGGGAGACCAAGCAACTTGTCAGCCAAGTAAGGGGAGTCAACATTCAGGCCAAGTGATCTCTTTTTTTTTTTTTATTTTCGTCTGTTTCCTCCTCACCATAACTATTATTTTTCAACGTGTGAGTCCATTACCTTACATCTCCAGCCGACTTTCCTCCTCCTTCTATATGTAATTATTCATATGGTATAGAAGGGCATTGGAGCAGGCCAACACTGTCCCCTACTGTCCATCCTCTTTACTGTTTTATGATCTCTCATTTTCTATTGTCTTACTTTTTTACTTTTATTTTTCTTCATTTCTCTCTTTCTCTAGTCATTCCTCTTATTGTGACATCACCCAAAGTCCAAGGCTTTATTTGGTTTATGATTTAGGAGTATGTATCTTTTTGACCTCTATTTAGTCTACCATAACCAAAACTCCTGTATATTCACACCATTTGTTCCTCTACCTCAATTATCCTCATTCCCGTGTAAGTCTCCCTACCTATCTAACGACCTATTTCTTCTTACCATGATGGCACACATCATTTTCTTTCCTTTTCCTTTGCATCCACTGGGGTCCCTTTGCTTCCTCAACTAATTGGTAACTAAAAAGTATATGTTTTGTAGTAACTTGCAATTCCATTCCTAGAGTGAGTTAGGTGATGAATATTGAACATTGCTGCTGATTGTGCTCAATGCCTAGGAAAAGCTTAGAGATAGATCCTGGTGTCTAGGCTCCGAGTCTAACAGATAAACGTCATCACCACAACTGCATTACAACTTGATCTCTCCCAAACACTGAAAGCACACCCAATGAAAGAAAGGCAACCTCAGTTTAAAGAACAAAACCAGCAAATCCAACCCCATGGGGGTCGTTTGAATAAGCTGCCCCCCTGTACTCTCCAACATTTGAACACTTGGTCTTTTTGGTGGTTCTGGTTGAGGAGGTTTAGGAGGTGTAGCCTTGCTGGAGAAAGTATATTATTGGAGTGTGGGCTTTGAGAGCTTAAGACCTTGGCTTTCTTCAATGATTTTTTTTCTGCTTCATTCTTTCAAGATATGAGCCCTTAGCTTTCTTCTCCTGCAGCCATGCCTGCTTCCTCCTTCCTCCTTCCTCCTTCCTCCATCCTCCTTCCTGCTTCCTGCTTCTTGTTTTCTGCTACTATGCCTCTGCACAGTGATGGACTCTTACCCTCTGGCAGTGCAAACTCAAATCAACTCTTTCTTGTATAAGTTGCTTTTGTCATCCTGTTTTATTCCAGAAAAAAAAGTAACTGATACGCAGAAAAAGCAACCGAAAAGTAACCAATACATCCCAGATCACAGTACAAAAGCATAAGTAACATGCAACAATAAGACAACTTGTCTCCTCCAAAAAATAACCAGCTGCATACTAGTGAACTCTCATAATAATGCTGTAGATAAAATCCCAAAGTGCAGAATTCAAAGGAACAGTTATGAATATTATTGAAAACTATCCAAAGAAAACTACACTATTTTTAAAGAGGATAACAACAAATGACTAAATGGTGTGATGACAGAATTTAATAAAGAGTAACACAGACTGAAGACAAACTCAATGGAAGTAATGGCAGAAGTGAAAACACAATAGGTTAAATAACAAAGTTTAGGGACAAGCCTCATCAAGTGGAACACAGACTATCGGGGTATAAAGAACAGAAGCATCAGATTATTCCGTCAAAGGTCAATAATCATTTTTTTTAATTTATGGATGGAATGGGTAAGAAAGGTGAAGTGTATGTGTTCTAGATGTGAGAGGAGGACAATTTCATGCAAATGGCATAGAACATATTTTAGATAAAATCAAGGAAGAAATTTCCCCAAATATACAGAAACAGAAACCCATCCAGATATGAGAGCCACACAGAATGCCAAAAGAGTCTAGACAAGAAAACAAACTCCTCTCTACATCTTAGAGTTAAAACACTAAATGTACAGGACCAAAAAAAAAAAAAAAAGCATTTTGAAAGCTGCAAAAGAGAAGGGTCAGATCACAGAGAAAGGCGTCAGAACAATGGTTGACTTTTCCTTCCAAACCATGAAAGCAAGAAGGGATGGTACCAATGTCTGTGACACGCTGAAATATCACAATGGCCAGCTCAGTCTACTATACCCAGGAAAACCATACATCATAATAGATGTTTTTCTGTATTCTATCTGACCACACGAGATAAAGGGAATATCTTTCAGACACACAAGACTCAGACACACAAGACCATACAGAAACTGGCAGTATATACAAGGCCTGCATAGCCAGATGGGGTCCAGTGCAAGAAGGGAAGTAGACATGTACTCCTATCCCTAACCCAGAAGCTATCTCCAACTGACAAATGCAAAGGAAAAATTAGTTTTCGCCAATAGTGTCTCACAGGTATACAAATCCGCCCTTAAGGGCAGGCTCCAGGCCCAGTAGAAGATTGACAACATTAATTGAAATTAATACTATTTTTGGAAGTTCTTTTTCTCATTATGCTTTGACTGGGAGTTAATTTTTCTTTTTCCTTTCAGGTCAGGTCTTTTGCATATATATTATGATTTCTGGTGTTGTGTTTTTACAGGATCTCTCTGTGTGTGAACATGTGTATATCTGCATCTATATACATTCCCTGTGTTTTTTCTTTGTTTTTTTTCCTTGTAGTTTGCTTCATCCTATTCTTGTTTGTTTGTTTTTTGTTTTATTTTATTTTTAAATGCTTGTTAAATGTTTGCTTCATCGTATTCTTGTTTGTTTTTTGTTTTATATTATTTTATTTTAAAATGCTTGTTAGTATTCTAATGAGAGTGAGAAAGAAAGAGTGTGGATTTGAGTGGGGTAGCAGGGGGTGGGAGGATCTGGGAGGAGTTGGGGATAGGAAAATCAAAATCAGAATATATTGCATGAAAAATATGTTTTCAATCTAAAAAATCAGAAAGATCTCAAACAACCCACTGATTATCCTTAAGACACTGTACCAGCAAGAACAAAGTAATCCCCAAGGCAGAAAATAAAGAAAAATAATGAAGATCAGGGCAGAAATTAATGAAATAGAAATGAAGAAAACAATAAAAAAATCAATAAAACAAAGGGTTGGTTTTTTGAGAAGATAAAAAAAAATGAAAAATAAGTAGCAAAATTAGTCTCAAATTAATAAAATTAGAGATTAAAAGGTAGAGATTACAATCAACACAGGATATTCAGAGAATAATGAGAACATACTTTAAAATTATATATTCTATCAAGATGAAAAGTCTAAAAGAAATGGATGAATTCTAGACATATATAAAAGAAAATTCTAGATAAATATGACCTACTAATGTTAAATCAAGATGAAGTAAATTATTTAAATAGAATCATAGACTCCAATGAGATAGAAGCAATAATTTAAAATCTTTGAACAAAAAAGCCTAGGGTCAGATAGAGTCCACAAATAGTTTTACATAGTCCTTTAAAGAAGAATTAACACCAATGCTACTCAAACTATACTGTAAAATGGAAAAGAAAGGAACACTTCCAAATTATTCATGAAACTAGGAATACCCTGAGACCTAAACTAGATGAAAATCAAACAACAACAAAAAAGAGAGAATTATAGGCCAATGTCCCTCAGAACATAGGCTCAAAAATTCTCAATAAAGCACTAGCAAATCATATTTAAGAACACATCCCCAAGATCATTGACCATCATTAAATTGGCTTCATTCTAAGGATACAGAGATGGTTCAATATATGTAAATCAATAAGTGTAAGTCACCATATAAATGGACTCAAGTGTAGAAATCTTGTGATCATTTCAACTGATGGAAAAATAAGCTTTTCACAAAATCTAACAACCCTTCATGAAAAAAAAAACAAAAAACAAATAAACCCTCTGGAGAGTCTAGGAGTGGATAGAAGATATCTCAAGATAATGAAGTTTATCTGTGACAAACCATTAGCCACCATAATGTTACATGGAGAATAGCTCAAAGGTTTTCAACTAAGTAATAACTGGACAATGGTGTTTACTTTCTCTAATACAGTGTTTGAAGTCCAAGCTGGAGCAATAAAATAAAAAAGGAAATGAAATGGATACAAATGGGAAAAAAAAGAAGTCAAAGTATCCCTGTTTTTAAAGGACATGATTTTTGTACACTACAGACTCCACTGGGAAACTCCTAGAGTTGAAAAATACTTTCAGCAAAGTGGCAAGTTACAAAATTTACATACTCAAATCAGTAACCTTCTTATATGCCAAAGACAAACAAATGGAGAAAGAAAGCAGATAAACTCTTTTCCCAATCTGTAGACTGACATTTTGTTCTGCGCATGGATTGTTGGGATTTTTTAAAAATTGTTTTATTTATTTATATTCTAAATGTTTTCCCCTTCCAATCCCCCAGTTGGTGATATTAATAGTGTGGAAAATGACTATCCTTCTAAAAGAAATGCACTGATTTAATGCAATCATCCTTAAAATTCCAACACAATTCTTCATAGAAAAAGGGGGAAAAATATTAAAATTTTTATGGACACACAAAATACTCTGGATAGTCAAAGAGGAACCTCATTCCTGTTCTTAAGCCTTACCCCAGTGCCACAGCATGGTATTGACAGAAAACAGATGCGCTGACCAATGACCTAGAATCAAGGACCCATATCTAAGTCCATGCACCCAAAGAGACCTGATTTTTGACAAAGATGCAAAAAATATACATGGAAGAAAAGATAGTGTCTTTGAAAAATGGTGCTGGGAAAAATAGATACCTACATATAGAAGAAGCAAATTAGATCTTATCTCTCACCCTGCACAAAAATCAATTTCAAACAGATCTAGGATCTTAATATTAGACCTGAAACTTCTAGAAGAAGGAGTAGGAAGTATGCAACAGGAATGGGTTGGAGTAAGAACTTTCTGAATAGGACTCTCTCACCCAGACAACCAACCAACCAACCAGCAACCAGGTCAACAAACAACCAGCATTAAAAATGTTGGTACTTCAAAGAAAACTGTTAATTGACTGAAGACGTAGCCTTCAAAATGGGAAAACTGTTTACCAGCTTAATGTCTAAAAGAGGATTAGTGTCTAGAATATACAAGGAACTGGAAAAAAAACCTAAACAAAAAAAGAGCAAATTAAAATTGTGCTATGGAACTGAGCAGAGAGGTCTCAGAAGAAGAAATACAAACATTTAAAAATATATCTATTAAAGAAACATTTTTTTAAAAAAGAAAAAATTAAAAATATGTCACCAGTCTTAGCCAGCCATCAGGGAAATGAAAATTAAAGCTATTTTGAGATTTCATCTCACACAAGTCAGATGACTAAGATTAAGGAAAAAAAAGAGACCACAAATGCTGGTGGAACTGTGAGAACAGAGAACCCTCATGTATTGTCGGTGGGAGTGCAAATTGGTGTGCACACTAAAAATTGGTGTGCCAGTACTTCAGAAAACTAGAGCTCTGTTGTATGTTTGAAATATTTGACTCTTGGGTATAGGCCCAAAAGGGCTTTACATCTTGCTACTAGACATATATTCATCCATGTTCATAGCTGCTCTAATCACAATAGCTAGGGCATGAAAACAATCTAAATGTCCATTACCTAATGAACAGATAGTGAAAATATAATACAATGAAAGGTTATTCAGCAGAGAGGATAAGTGAAATCATGAAATTTGCAAAAGCATATGGATGAAATGGAAAAACATCACATTAAAATGAACTCAGAAAGGCAAATATTGCATCCTCTTTCTCATACATGGAGCCTAGATTTGAATTTTTACATATGTACATTTGTATAGAGGCGAGTGTATGTAGAGCCCAGTAAACAGAAAGTTTATATACAGCAAACACAAGTACTATATGAGGATCATATATAAATGAGTTTATGTTTTTTTTCATGTTGTTCCTTGTGTATGACCCAGTTATTTTATCTGTGTCCATTCAGTTATATAAAAGACAGTTGCTTGACGTCACACATGAATGATACATATAATACTGTCTTGTATGTTGAACAAAACAGTTGGAACACTTGTCATGTATCTACATCAACAAGAAAACTGATATTCAAAACTTATAGCTTTGATCCTTTGCTAAAGTTCAACAGATGAATCTAAATTGTGACCCTCAAACATGTAAAAGGGTAAAAATAAATGACAGTATTTAATAAGACTTAAATATTAAAGTTACCTACACAATATTAAGCACCAATACCAAATGCTTTGTTTTCTTTTTCTGTTTCTCTTTCTATATCAATAATACTCGTTCCCTTCTGACTTTCTCTTTGACTGTCCTTGCCAAGTAATGCTCACAGCTGCAGGCTCTGTTGTTTACAGTACTACTAGAAGGACCAACGAAATTGGAAGTGTGTTATGTACAGACACCTATAAAAATGTGAATTTTGGCATGCCCAAGGACTCAGATGCAGATGCAAGTCAGTGCTTTGGCTTTGCTCTGGGCCTAGCTTTAACTTCTTTCACAGCCCCATTGTATTGCAGTGGCCAGTCCTAGGGTTTCTGTTACAGGCTTTGCTCACATATTTTTTAAAAAAATTGATTTTGTTATTTTCCTGATTGGCCATTGGTCCCAGAAAAAGACATATTTTATAGCATATTGGCATAATTCACTTGCTTGTAGAGTCTGTACTTCTTTTCGAGTCACACCCCTACTTTCTGCAGAACCTCAGATGAGCCCTTCTTTAGCACAGGTGCCCATCCTCAAAATGATGTCTAACTTCATGGTTTGGAACTAATTTTCTTACATTGGATGATGCTTGGGAATCTTAGGGATTTTTAGGCCCTCTTCCAAGTCACTCCCAAGCCTTGAAAACTCTGTTTCTGAGAGATATGTAAGGCCCGTGAAGAGCAAGGGAGCTCTGCAGTACTGGGTTGGTCTGAGCTTCCAGAAGCTTCTGCAGTGCTAACAGATTCAGTCATTATCAGGGAATTCAAAGTGTTGGAGAATTTGAAGGTGAAAGTGTCTGAGTCCTTTAATGAACTTCAGGCTCCCAGTATGCTTTTGTCCTCTGTCCTCTGACATGCAGAGAGCTTTCTGAAGTGTCAGGCCTCTCACACAGTTCAGGCTTTTAAGGCAGTACATGACTTTGAAACATCTGGTGTCTCTGAGATGCTTAATGTTTTCCAAGAATTCTCTATTTCTGAGAGTTTTAAGATGCTCAGTGGTACTTGGCTCCTGAGAGAAATAGGTAGCATTCAAAGTGCTTGAAGTCTTGGAGATTGTGAGGTCTGTTGAAACTATATGGGCCTTAATGGTGTTGAGAGACTTTAAGGTTCTTGTGGCCTCAGAGCTGGTCAGATGTTCTGAGGTACTGGAGGCACAGGTCCTAAAAATCCTCGAGGTTTTCAAGGTGTGGGATCTTTTGATGTGAATTAAGTGTTCAAGGTGTGTGAGATCTCAGAAGTGCTAAGATCCAGGCATAACCAAGTATAAGTACTTAGATGCTTGGATATGCCTGGATGTCTTGAAAAAGTGTCACCTGTGGATGTGCATCATT
>JANHMN010000259.1:0-26105 GCA_030674055.1 Rhabdomys pumilio
TCTCTCTCTCTCTCTCTCTCTCTCTCTCTCTCTCTCTCTCTCTCTCTGTGTGTGTGTGTTTCTGTCTATGTGTCTGTGTCTCTATCTATCATCTATCTATCTATCTATCTATCTATCTATCTATCTATCTATCTATCATCTATCTACCTACCTACCTATCTCTCCTTCCCTCTTCAATTTTCTGTCTCTATCTTCCTCATAACTGTACATCACATTGTAAAGCTGCATGTTACCATAATCTCCATAATGATGACGATTGGACTAACTCCTGAAGCTGTAAACAATCCCCAGTGAAATGTTTTTTTGGTTTTTTTTTTCAAGAGTTCCTTTGATATTGGTATTTGTTTGCACTAATACAACAGTAACTAAGACAACTGCTGCATATATTACACTTTTAGTAGTTAATGATAATTCACTATTATGCTTATACAGGTATTTAGGTAAATGTGTATATGTGAGTGTGTGTGTGTGTGTGTGTGTGTGTGTGTGTGTGTTTATGTGTGTGTGTTTGTATATCAGTGTGAGTTTAAACTTTTCTGCCCCAAATGATTACCTATGGTTTTTATAATGTAGGGATTTTTTTTTAATTTTGAAACCAATACATTAAACCATCTATTTTAAAAAGCCACTTATATTAGACTACTTTCCTGGAATCATATCTGAATTTCCAGTAAATGAAATTAAAACACATGAAAAGATGAAAAAGACCACTTCTAGTGTTTCAAATATACCAATGAATTCCTGGAGATGCTGAAAGCTGTACTTATAGATGATCTTTAAAGAACAAGGAGTGACATCATCCCTGTGTATTCAGTCTCTCATTAATATCACTGAATTTGCTCTGACTTATAGTATGCATTTCTCTAGTGTGGAAAGTGTCATATAATTTGCTATGGAGCCTGTCACAAAATATCACACTTGAAACTAAATAGCAACAAAACAATATTCTAATCTACTTAAGTTCTAGCAACTAGAAATCCAAGGTTTAGTAATTTTAGTGATTGTGATATTTTCTTCTTACAGGGTCTCTTTGTATAGCACTGGATATTTTAGATATCTTTGTATGGATAAAACTGCTCTTGATTCCGCTTTCTTGAGTACTTGAATTATATGTGTGAGGTGCCCTGGCTAGGAGAGAGAATTTGATGTTCTCTTGTACTTCTCCCTCAGTCTTAGAAATGGTTGCCTCCTTATATCCTGTACAGTCACCTAAGGTCTCATTTAGGTTCCTCTGTAAGAACACAGTTTTACTCCTTTTACAATTACAGTCTCCATATTTACTCACCACATTAGGTACTGAGGCTTTCTACATCATTAAAAAAATGTTGACAGGGATGCAATTTGTTCAACATGTATGCCTTTGTTTTTTGTTTGTTTGTTTGTTTGTTTTTTGTATTTGTATAGAAGTCTTGATGATAATTGAATTATTCAATTTCCTTTGTGCTCAGTCCTGGTTCCATATTCTAAAACAGATAGCCTAAACCTTTCTTCTACTTGCAGAGTCTTAGGAGGCAAAGAAAAAGGAGTAAGGAGGAAAGCAAACATTATTCACTGTAGTTCTTAGTTTTCATTTAAATTATTATTATTGTTATTTTCTTTTTTTATAGCAATGTGAAATTTTAGTCAAAACAGAGGGATGCAACTACCTTGAACCAAGCAATGCTCCTTTCCAGAACCTGGTGCTTTAGAGATCAGACTGCCATTTTTTTTTCTAAATAGGAAATAATTTTGAGTGGATGAAGTATTATGCTCTCAGGTTTTCCACACCATCATCCAGGCCTTACTTGTGTCTTTAGTCTTTCAATATTTCTTTAAATATACTTACCTAATTTTTCATTGTATGATTTTGAAGTAAACTCAGGAGGTTTTGATATGGTAGTGTGCAAGATGGTAGTGACAAAGACTTTTAGTTTCTTATGATTTGAAAAACACCAGTTTTTTCATTCTAATGAAAATATATTGAAAACTAGAAAACATATTTAGTAGTCTATTGTTGTACACAATATAAGTATCATTGTAAATGCATTTGTGATTATTTTGTTTAATGTATAATCAATAAAATATCAAGATATATGCTTAACTTGCAGTATTATCTATGTATCTTATATAATATTCTCCATCATAACTAAATTACAAGTTATAATCCAAGGTCATTCAATATGAACATGCAGAGAAATGTACAGTAGCTTACCATTATGTAATGTCATAGAAAGAACACAACAGGCAGAAAATATTTAAATACCTAATATTTACAATCAGAAATTAAGTTTTCTAGTAATAGTCATGGGAAGCTAAATTTATTTTTAAACTTTCTTCCAATGGAAAGAGCTACAATACTCATTTGTGCTTAAAATGTCAGTTTAGCCATAGCAAAGGCTTTGTCACTAAAAGATATACAAATGGAAAAACAAACACTAAAACTCTAGCACATTTATTTGGATGGAAAAAATGTCTGCATGAGACATGTTACAGAGAAATAAAATAGTTTAACTTAGAAGTGGTCAGAAAATGCACAGTAACTTACAATGCATTTGAAACAAAGATTTTATGAAGCTTAGCTTCAGGCTAGTAAAAACATCTCTTCATTTGATAATGTCAGGAGAGATAGACAGTTGTCACACACATAACTGAATAGGGCTATAAAAAGGAAATCCTCTAAATGCTTACTTAGCTACAAACAGTGAACACTGTGAACACTGTGAAGCAAGGAAAGTTTCACAAAATGCTTTCAGCAAAAGCCCCAGTATTAATATCACAACAAAAATTTCTCTTCACCATTCCTAAACCAGATCCTCCAATAGAACACTTTTAGATCTGGTAACTGGTTAAACATTTGTGTACTCTTGCTTAAGCTTTTTGTTGGTGGGGTGTGTGTGTGTGTGTGAGTGTGTGTGTGTGTGTGTGTGTGTGTGTGTGTGTTTTGAACTGGCATAATCAATACTCTGTCTCTTATTATTTGCCATTATAATAAAAATGCCTAATCAATAAACTTTAAGAGCTAATCTCTTGTTTCCCTAATGCATTTAGGAATATTTTAGTCCAAACCCATTGGCCTACAATACTCTGTTTGATATTAGAAAGAATTTACTTCTTTTTGAATCTCAAAATATTCAGAACTGCCATCCGTAATTATGGTAAGATAATTCCAACTAAATAAAGAACATAATAAAGCTAAGCCCAGATCCAAGACTTTCAACTGTTCCGTCCCAGCACCTCTCACATCGATGAACTACTGGAGGACATGAAATTCTACAGATCTGAAAGCACAGGATCTCCATGACACAGGGCAGTAACAGGATATATGAGAGGAGTCCTAGTGAGGTTCCAAGTATTGATAGAGTAGAGAAGCCAAAAGCCTCATAGCAGACCATGTCATTGCAGTAAAAACACTTGTAAGCAAGGAAGTGTAGACAAAAGGCAAAAGGAAATACTGTGGAACACACTGTGACATATGGTTTCAAGAGTTTTTTTTTCTGCTTTGGTGGCAGTTTCAAGGGTGGAGGGCAGTTATGTGGGGATGGAGAGATGAGGGGAATTGGGACTCATGATGTGAGGCTCACAAAGAACTAACAAAATGTCTAATTTTTTTTTAAATATCAGCAAATACGTGGGACAGTATGCCTTTCTATGTGCATGCGCTGATTAATACATGCAGAACATATACAATTAATTCCTGTAGGAGGCTCTTATTTGGCCTAATAATGTTCTTGGAATGCAGTTATTTTGTATAAAAAAATCTTCAATAATCTGTTTTCATGTATATTGTCTCCTCCTTTATCCCACCACCAATAATGCAAAACATTTTTTCTCAAGGTTAGACTTGTAATGAGAACTATAACTACATATTCACCAAGGTTTATGTGTCATAAGGAGTAATTTCTCTATTCTCATTTCACACTGAGCCATTTTCCTATAATTCCTGAAAAAAAAAAAAGAGACAGAACAAAAGGCATCTTGAAATTTTGCTGTGTGATGTTTGCTGTTACCTGGGATTTTAAGCTTGTATCATTATATGTGAATGTTATGAAGATTTAGATTAAACACTATAGATTAAAACCAACAAATGATGAAGTCTCAGAAAAAACATTTCGGTAAATTCTAAAGATTTTGAAATTGCAAAAATAATAATTTAATTAATGCATGTTTTGGAACTCAGTGGGTTTTCAAAGGCCATTTGTGTGTCTATATGCTATATATCACATATACAAAATACTATTTATAAGGCAGAAATTAGTTTGTGATTGAAAATGAAAATTTCCCATGGATTATTATTTCATTCATAAGTACTTTTACTAACACCTAAGGGAGAAGGTTCAATCTTTTCTCAACTTTCATTTGTGAGGGTGTCCTTCAAGTGAGATGAGACTCAGATGGTTCAGGATGACACATTGCCACTTCCTCTGACGCTTGCTGATTAGGTAGAAGAACCCTGTGGTTTCTGCTGGATACAGCCACTGCTACTGATTCAAATAGATATTTGCTGTTGGGCTGGACTGAAGGTATCCTGACAAGGAGAGTGGAATTTTTTGTTGTTGTTGCTGTTTTGTTTTTGTTTTGTTTTGTTTTGTTTTGTTTTGTTTTGTTTTGAGACAGACTTTATCTGAATAGCCTTGGCTGTCATTGAACTCACTCTGTAAACCAGGCTGGTCTCAAACTCAGAAATCTTCCAGTCTCTGCCTCCAAGTTCTGGGATTAAAGGCGTGCGCCACCACTGCTCAGCGAGTGGAATTGCCCTAAAGAACTACTTCTAAAAGATCCACAAACTCCCTTTCCTTATAAACCTTCCCCCCCCCACCTCTGCTCAGTGTGTTAGAAGGAAGTCAGATGCATCCTAGAATCCTAAATAAATTATGTTTAGAAAAATCAAAGCCTACACATTCCAGTACAGAGTGATTTTTGGGAAAGAATCAGATATGCAAAGATTCCCCACAACTCTGGAGAAGATGCTAGCATGAACCTAAGAAGAGGGAACTTACCAACTGGCAAGACTTAGAATAGAATAAGTGGGTAATTAAATCACAAGTTAGTCCACAAAGATTTTGGTCTAGGCATTCATTCATGAAATACAAAGTCTCAGAGTCATAACTTCTGGAAATTTATACCTGGGTAGAAAGCCCCTTTACAGACATTATCAATCTGGATCAAGATTTCTTGCAGGCTAATATCAAGCAGTTTATTCCTAGTATATCTAAACCCAATCAATTTAGAAAAAAATAAGGTATAATACAATCCCTAATGTACAGGAAAGCATGATGACAGTGTATCTTGATTCAGGGTACATGTCATTTTTCTCTAAAAAGATGGGTTCTTGAGATAGGCTATCTGAATTAGCTTAAGGATCTATGCAAGAATCTGGACGATCTTTGTCATACAGATAGCATAGAGGTCATTTGATATCTAATCACCTGTGGTCTTAATTTTTAATTTTGTATCATTTTTTGTTGTTGTTTTTCTGTTTGTTTTGTGAGCTTTGAAGGGCATCTGGCTATAAGGGTCATTTATATGTTACTAACTACCTCTGGTCCTCTTTGTAAAAGTTTGATATGGCCTGGCTCAAAACATAGTGTATATCATCGAGCTACCAATCATTTCCAATTCCCAGCTTGCTAGCTGAATTTTCTTTCTTTCTTTTATTTGTTTTTGTTTGTTACTTTTATGTCTTTCTCAATGCAAATACAATCCTGAGTGCTTAATATTTCCAATTTCTCTGGAGATCTAGGATCATAAGGACCTTTGTCTTGTACTCTCAACACATTTACAATGACATAAGAGATGCTGTCCTTATGTCTCACTGAAGAGGCAGAATACCATGAATGAACCCAGGCCATTCATGATGAGAGATCCTTTAACATCTTTTCTTTTTCAGGTTACAGATCAATAAATAATAGTCCACAGAATACCTTGTTGCCTAGTAGCTGATCCTAAAGTTTGACATTAGGCTGCAGAGGGTAAATTTTACATGAATAATTACATATTAAAAATATTTAATTACATTCTTCTATTCCTCTGGACGATTGTATTCATAATTTCAGTTCTCAGTGTTTCTCAGAATGTAAGAATGTTCTTTTATTAAAAATGCATAGAATTTTGTTTATAGATCTATAAATATTTCAAATCCTCTCTGTGTGACTTACAGTTCCTAGTACACCTCAGTAAAATTCTATGCAAGTACTAGTTCTGTTCACTTGTGATATTTAAGAGACAATGATAAGAAAAATAAATCTCCACATGTTTAGTAAAGATGCAATATATTTCCTTTTTTATTAGGAGTCAGATGGCTAGTATATGGAAAGCCCATAGGCATCAAGAGGTACTCATGTATAAAAAGCTATACATTTACTTACTACAAATCAAACACCAAAATCCAATTTTTCCAACTTTTAATAGTTGATGATGTTGAGTTATTTTACTACTATTAACAAAAGAAAATACATTTTACATATATGATAACTTAATCTTAAACAATTTAAGAATTTTTAATATTAGTCAGCTCCAATGTTCTCTCAAAAATCAGTCAAATTTAACAGTTATTCCACAAAAGTTCCAAATCTAAAGTTGTAAGCATGCCTAGAATGTACTTTCATGAATTTGAGTTTAGAAAAATCAATCCTGTCTGCCAAAAATAGAACACTTCTTGCAAAGTAATTGAAAGAAGGAAATTCATTGTTCAAAACAGAGAATAACTGTTGATTAAGATAAAGTGGTTGCTATGTGCATGAGTTAAGATACTTAAATGGGTCTATTTCCTATATTAGAACTAATTTCCTTTTCTTTTTGGCTATCATTCAGATGAGCCCCTTGAATGACAAAGCCCTATTAGGACCTGATTTAAAGTGACCAAAGGCATTTATAAACCTGGCAAAACTGATTATACTTTGTAGCGATATGAAAGATCATTCTGTAATGTTCTTTCTAATTTCCCCCGTGGTTCCAATGTCACCTAAGGTATAATTAATCAGAACAACTATATTTTAGTAAAATTGAGTCAATGAACTAAGACTAACTTTAGCAAATTTTAAGGAAATAAGTCAAAAGAAAACAGTTCCTGGTGGAGAAATAAAAAGAATTTTAAGTGGGTGGAGGAAGAGAAGACAATAAAAGTTAAAATTATGGTGTCTGTAAAAATGTTTTGAAAAAAAATAATATACATATGAAAATCAATTCAAATTTTATTTCAGTTTATTTAAGTGTTCGTTGCCAAGATCCTGTTGATAAAAATTAGAATTTATTTAACTATTGATCAATTTTTTTTTGTTTCAGAAATCACATTCTACTTTAGTAGCTAAGAATTATAAAAATTCTTGCACAAAAAGGTTGCTTTTGATGGCCTAACATCACCCTTGAGGTTTTTAAAGTTCTGGCTCAATGACAGTAGATATAGTATATGTGTCTTGAGGACTCCTTCCAAAAGAAAAACTTGTGGGTGTATTTCCTTGTTTACTTTTGTTTTAAACAAATATCGGACTTATACTAACACTATCGAACTTTGTATATTAATCTGTTTACTTCAGTAATTAATATATTACTATTTATTTGTAAGATATCATTTACCTAATCAAGAACTCTAGCAATTTAATATTTTTTTTAAAAAGTTCTGAAAATTTCTTCAGTCTAATCCTATACTGTGAAACAGCTTCTGCATGCAGTTTGACTTATCTGTAGGTTTTTTAAAGGAAAATAACTTCCAGGTAATTTATCTTATTAAATTGCATTCTTATTATAGATTTGGACATGTTTGATACTAATTTTGGCAATGTGCATATGAAATCAAAAGTCATAGAAGCAAACTGTGAAATAATTATTTAAATAATTTTATGATCTTTTTGGATTTAACAGAAAAGATGAATTCAAATAAGAATAACAAAATAATTATCATTTAGGTTTTTTTTTCTAATTTAAACTGAATTCCAAAACTTGCAGAAGCAAGGGTAACTAAAGATAATTATTTACTCAAAAGATCATTAATTTAGATATTATCAAATTAAAAAAAATAATTTTGAAAGCCTCAATATCTTCCAAAAGAAAACTGAAAGACAAAATATATGTATTAGATGTGTAAGGTTTTCTGCCTAAATTCACATTAGTATATCAACTTAAAGCTGTGAATTTTAAGGGTAACTATTAACAGGAAGATTGAGGAAAGGCACCTTGTCCCATCAGGGGTATAGGTAAATAATAGTGGGTTGGAAACATACTTCCAATATAGCTTCCCAGTCCCCATTGTCAGTGTGCTCAGCAAGCTCACAGGGCAACAGTAAGTAATTTCAGATAGGAATCAAAATCTCAGGCTAGAGCAAAGAAGTAATTTCAGACAAGAATCTAAATTTGAAGCTAGAACAAGGAAGTAGGCTTTAGACATGAAAATGACTTTGGGCTAGGACAGGGAAGTTGGCTCAGATATTTTGGTCATCCTGATAAGCCCTTAGAAACAGTGATCACTGGAGTGTTCACATAATTGGGTTTGACGCCTTGCTTTCTCTTTGACTATTTGTGTTGATTGTCTTGCTTGTTCCTTGACTATTTGCATCTATAATATTGCTAGACCCTCAACCTAGAACTGATGCTAACACATGCATGTAATTAAGATGGTATAAAGGAAAAAGGAGGAAGGAGGATGGGATAGGAGGTTCTAGGGAAAGAAAATAGAGGAAGGAGATGACAGCTGAAATGTCAAAATATAAAATATCCAATTAAAAATATATGAAGGAAATATAAAAAATAAAGATAGTATCTATGATCTGAAAACAAACAAATAAACAACAAAAAAAAACAAACACAAGAAATCACATAATGGAAAAAATAACTTAATCTTACAAACACTAACCAAACTTCAGTAGTTCTCTCAAGTGTGGTAAAGAGATAGTACTCTATTTTTAATCTTCAATCCTTAGGATCTCAGTTTAGGTTTTTAGTTCTGTGAAGAGACACACAACACATATAAAGAAAAGTACTTATTCAAAGCTGGCTTATAGTTCAGAGATTTAATCCATTATTGTCATGGCTGGAAACATGGTGGTACATGGAGAGATATGACATTGGAGAGATATTTGAGGGTAATTCATCTGGACTGGCAGATAGCAGGAAAAGAGCTTGATACTGAATTCAAGCTCTTGAAACCACAAAGCCCATCGCTCAGTGGCTTCCTCCAACCACAATATGCATGTTCCAAAATATCACACTTTCTAATAGTGCCACACCCTATTTTCTGATGAGTGCCATTTTATTTAAATCACCACAGTTAGTATACATTCTAAAGTCTGTCTTACAGGATGCACTCAGCAAATATGTGGTGTGTAAATAATGAAGTTCAGGATGTATGCATGTTGGTATGATTGTTCATGGTTTAAAAAAAAGGATTGCCTGAATTTCTTAAAAAATGCTAGTTGTTCTAGGATTTTTAGAAAGATAAAGATATGGACAAGTAAGAATGGTTAAATAGTTATATCCACAATAAAATTTCAGACTGGTTTTAGTCCATGAAAGCTAATAATCAAATTAGCATTATCAAAAAATACTTTTGATATCTTAATTACAGAAAAAAAAGATAACACAGTTTAAGATGTGATGAAGCTGAGATTTATGATATATCTAAAACTACTTACATTTTGTATTTTTTAACTTTCCTGGTCTCCCTTTTAACAAAATATCACTAAGCTGCAGAAATTACACACATAGCTTATGTTATTAATATTCAATTACCCATCTTGAAATAGTTTGCGTATGCAACATACTGCAGGTGTAGCTTATAATTGAATTTCTGAACGTTGCTGTGGCTTGGGAACTGCATGTGGTTCAGTAATCATTATCCAGCCACCATCATTTTTAGTACACACACACAATTAATCAATCAAAGCATTAATTATGGAAATGGAATCCCAGGAAAGATGATCACATCTATTTCTTGAATAAATATTTTGCCACTTAGCTATAAAACTAGCATCTGCATTAGCTATGAGACTAGACTACCATTATCTTTATTCAGGGGCTTTCAGAACAAAGTCCTTAAGAAGAGTCAATAGGAAAAAGTATTTAACATACAAGGTGCTTCCTATGTAGCTATGAAATTTCTAAATGAGGCAACTCAGCTTTGGGTCTTTATCATCTGAATCTAATGTCAATAATGTCTTGTTTTTAATTTAACTAAATTAAGCCAACTGAAGGAGAAACAAATTGTGTATTCTATTATTATAATTTTTAGTAGATGGTTGCCAGGGTAAAATTGGTAATTAGGGAAAGTAAACCATTCCTGTTTTCTTGCTTGTCACACTCCAGTAGACTCAGGAGATCACTTGATGTGAATGCTGTATAAATGCAGAAGGAAGATAGAAAGTAAACATATTTTCTCAATCCCTAGGCTTGTTAGCTCATCTCACTGTTTCTTTCCTTACCCATAAATTCTATTTTTCTCATGTTTTTTTATTCTGAGAAGTGTATCTTTATGTTGTAATGCCTTTCATCATGACCTACAAAACTTTTTGTCAAAAGATGTACATCAACATAAAATCAATACTAATTGCAAAAAATAAATGCAAAAGCAAAACAATAATCAAATATAATCAAATATCTGCTGACTGTAGACAGAGGAAGGATTGTTTAGTATAGTCACCATTGTCACTTAAACTACTTGGTAAATTTAAGAAAAATGAATAGCTACTTTCCTACCTTCACTAAAGTGAGAAATAGCTAGGGTAGAATTAAGAGATACAAAAAGAGATTTCTCTTTGCAGAGTCCTGGGGAGGGGGGGAGGGTGTTCCAGGTAGAGCATCATAACGCAATAAATAAGATTGTGTTATTTTTTCATGTTGAAAAATATAAGATAATTCAATGAAAAGAAATTGAGATCAAGTTGTATTTTAAAGTTTTTCTTTCACTGTCATCAAGTTCTTGAGAATAATTTGAGTCTCAGTTTTGAATCTCTCAAATACTAAAATTTAAAATTATATAACATAATGTATATCAGGGCTTACACTTCTATCTGGGCCTATTTTTATTAGAAAAAGTATTCTGCAAGAGAAATCTACATCTTAGCATTGAGAACTATCTCCTATCTATCTATCTATCTATCTATCTATCTATCTATCTATCTATCTTCTATTATCAAATCCTTTCAGTAACCAGCTGATCATGAAATAGACTTCTGCTTTCTATCTTCCACCTAGACATTTTCTGTATTAAAGAGATGTATTTCTTTATCTGTTATGTGTATTTCAACGTGGTAAAACTGACTTAATATAACTATTCTGAAAAAAAAATTGCATTAGGCTCATAAGAGAACAGAGAATTTCAAAACAGACCAGGAAGATCTTACAAGTTAGACTCAAAATTTTCCTTTAAGGGTTTCCAAATGCCTTTTAGCAATGAGAATCTTTTCTCAAAGGAAAACTTCTGAAGTAGTTTAACATGGGCATTAGACAACCATTAAAGTGGGACAAATTGCTATGAGACAGTAATTTCAGGAAAACTGTAGTGGATACTAACGTACTTTCCCTAAACCGTATTTCTGTTACCACATTTAGATTTAAGAGCAGTCTTCAGTGCTACCCGTACTGTCATTTTTGGAGTTAAAGAACTTCGTAGTGGTTTCATGCATATTTAACAGTAGTATCTGCTGATTGGATATTGTAAACATACACCACTAGTTCTGTCGCTTTAGCAACTGTTTCAACTACTCGCCATTGCATCACCATGTTCCACTAGTAAAGTAAAAAAAAAAAAAAAAAAAAAAAAAAAAAAAAAAAAAAAAAAAAAAAAGGTGTAAAAGTGATGAACTATATTACTTATTGGTGGAAAAAGAAATAATAAAAAATTACCTTTCTATTCTTGTATTATCTGAGACGTGTTAAACCATTCACTATTTAAATACTTGATTGTATTTATGTGCACAGGTTGGAGTCTGAGTCTATGGCATGTTTATTAGTTTAGTTCGCAATGTCTAGTAGAGAACATCAAACTCTTACAATTGGAAGTACTCGAGGTTGTGAGCCAACCCACATGCATGCTGGAAATAAACTTGAGTGCTGTAAGGATACCAAATACTCTTCGCTGCTGAGCCTTTTCTAAAGCAAACTGACAGTGGGGTGGCGGTTCACTTATTATTTTTACTCTAAACCCTTAAAAATAGGGTTTGGAAATTTGTTTTCACTATTTGTTGTTTTAGAAGGTTCGCAGTTTTATCATCTCTAGAGTTCTACAGTCCTACTTTTTCTTCAAGTTTCTGCTTTTTATTATTCAAACTTCATAACTGAAAGCATTTTTTACATCTGTCTCTCCTTCAAGATTAAATATTTAATACCACAACAAACTTACATGTATCTCAGTTTGAATTTAGTTAACTTTGAAATACTAAAATAAATAATAGCAACTTACAGTTTTCACACTTAATCTCTCACCTTATTAAGTAAAAATTTGAAATATGGTTTAAACAATATTGTGTTTTAAGCCATTGTACACAGTTTTCTGTAATTTATTTTATTTGTTTCATTTCAATTATCTTTTTTATTTTGTTAGAAAAACTTGTAAATTGTTGCAAATAAGAAGTATGGTATATTAATCTAGTTAATAGAAGGTAATCTCTTCTAAAATACTAGGTTAAACAAAACTTATCAGTTTTAAAATCTCTCTTCTCTTTGTTGTTCTTTTTATAAAAATATACATGTGAGAGAGCAATGGTTTTCAAAATTATTTTCAAAATATTCCTTAGCAGCACCAGCTAGTATTTCTTTGTGAGGGAGAAAGTATTTTCCACTTGAGATTTAGCAGGAAAAATTGTCAATTTGCTTGCGCTATCTAAATGAAATGTGTTAGACTAGAAGGATGGATCCTTATATTTGTCTCCTATGGTTCTTAAGGATGGAAGCCTAAGATCAAAGCATCTGCAGATTTGGTTTTGTCCTTGAGGTCCTACTCCTTTGCTTGCATCAGGTCCCCTTTGTGTTATATATTTACACAGCTCTCATTCCCTGTGAATACTCATAGGCCACACTCCAGGTCTTCCCTCTTAAAGACAAAAGACTCTTGGACTGAAATTCCACCCTGATGCTCTCTTAATCATATAGACAATGTCAAACCACATTTATATGGAGCATAAGAGCTTCATAAAGTACAGTACATGAATTGTTGGTAGAAGTAAACATGTGATTTAGGGAACATGTATTAACATTGTGTCTTAGTTACTGTTCTAGTACTTTTAAAAGATTTAATGACCAAGTCAACTTGTAAAAGAAAAAAAATTAATTGGTTCCTTTTCAGTGTTTGTTCGTGATCATCATGGTGTAAAGTGTGTCAATAGGCAAGCAGGGAGGCATAGTTGTAGAGAAGGAGATGAGAGCTTATATATTGTTGGTAAGATGGAGTCAGAGAGACAAATTCTTCATCAAGGATCTACCAACTAGGAACCAAACATTCAAATATATGAGCCTATCTGGTCTGTTCTAATTCAACCCAGCAGACTGCTATAGTATAACAAGAAATGGGAGAGATATTTAAGAGCTCGATATCAAACCTCTTCTTTCTCACTTAAGGTAATTATATACACTGAACTAGCAACCACATGTCTTTTTTTTTTTTTCAGAATAAAAGATGACATGAAACAGAGCCATAACCTACATGAAAGCAGCGTAAGAAGAGGAAAATAAACTAAGCTTTTAAAAAGTCTTTCCTGTCATTATGATTCTGGTATTTTCAAGTTCTAAAATTTTATAGCTAGCTCAGCAAAAGCTAACTGACAAACTAATCTTTACTTATAAAATGAACGTTTTTATTAAACAGCATAGCTTTAGTTTGAAACTCAGGTTAGAGGAAGAGGAATTTGTAGAGAATGAATACAACGTACTGACATCTGCAAACATTTTGACTAAAAGTACTTAAAAGGCAACTGGATAAGTGAAAGCCCTTCTAGGCATCCTATGAAGACACTAGGTCTACAATGATCCAATTACATTTACAACAAGAAGTACAAGAAAAGAAAAAGAAAAAGAAAAAGAAAAAGAAAAAGAAAAAGAAAAAGAAGAAGGATTTTAGAGAAGTGTCACCTATCAAATTAAAACTAATAGAGAAAATGGAGTAATTTTCAAATTTGCAAGGTTAATTTATATAGCTTTCTCATATCTAACTTATAAGAGAGAAATTAATAAACATTATGACTGTAAAAGGCCAATTATGCCTTAGACTTTGTTTCAGACAAAAATCAATATCACATTTTTCATATTCTTATTGAAAACAATTAATTAAATAAGCAAGCCCAAAATAATTATGTTTGGTTGAACAAAAGGCCTCAGAGGAGAGGGACCTCGAACATGAAAACCAGATAAATCATTAAACCTATAATTAAATTAAGTGATATACTTGAATAAAAAAAAAAAGATATGTGCATGTAACAAGCGGCCCATTATGTTGACTACAATAAGATTAACAGTGTAAAGTCCACTGATGGTTTTCGGATTTATTCTATGAGTAAAGCTATGATGGTTAGTCAAAAGACTTTTTGATGATGTGAGCCTTGAAATGGCTAACAAGTAGAACAGAGGCTAACATTTACCCCTTTGGTAGTATATTTATGAGTTAGATCTTCAGATTTCCTTAAAGATGAGTAAAGGAAAGGAATTGTCTTGATGGCTGTAGTCAAGAGCTATGAGACCAAGTCCTCTGGAGAAGCAAAATTAACTACAAATAAATGTCAATACCCCCAACTGTCACACACAGTGTCCAAGTCTACTCTGGATGCTCCAGTTTACTACTCTGAATGGAAGTTGGTGGCTATTGATGTGTATGTGTTTCTGTCCATCTGTGTTCTTATGAAAATCTGTGTGTATGTGAAATAGAGTGAAAGATAGAGAAAAGACACAGTGAGAAGACAGTCATATAAAAATATTCTCTGTAGTATCACTGTTTTATAATAAGCTTGTGATTCTAATTTTCTAAAATGTTTGTTTTTAATTTTGAGTGTCAGTGCTATTGAAATTCTTCTATTTAGTAACATCTCTTTTACCTTCCAATTTTTTATATTGCACACAAACACACACACACACACACACACACACACACACACACACACACACACAAACACTTTTGAAAATGAGAATAAAAGCTTGACTGTGGTATCCAATGTTTTAGGCAGTTCAGCTAAATTAACAAATTATTGCCATAGAAAAACTAAGATAGAAGACTGGCAGGCTTCCTATCCCCAAAACAACACTCTTTTAGTTCTTTGTTAAAAGGAATTGTTTTTTTTTCTTACAGTTGGAGTGTTAGTACTTCTTTTTCTTCCAGTTTTTCCAAGCTAATGTTTTAGCAGTCTTGACAAGAAGAACTTTAATTCATTTTTTAGGCTCTGATTTGAGACTTCACAAACAGAATACAAGAGAGTATGCAGAGTTCAAGATAAGAGATACTCAATGGTGGGTGGGCAAAAGAAGCAACGTGATGGAGAAGTTGATGTGAGCAGTACAGAAGTTAATACTGTTAAATGTAGGAAATGCTAATGCTTCCTTTCTTTAAATGAAACATACTTGTCAAGCTACCTTTCAGTTTCTTATTCACAAAATTTTCTTGAAGTGTAAGAAAATATCTCCCTAATTAAGTTAAATAAAATTGCAAAGCTTTAAAAATGACTCAGTGCAATAAGGTACATGACATCAGGTCTGGTGACCTGAATTGTATATCCAGGATCCACATGGTGGAATAAGGAAATACATGTGCTCAGTTGTCTTCTTACTCAAATGCCCATATATACACATTAATGAAAAATGTAATTTATAGGTCATTTTTAATTGACAGCATTTGTAGTTCTTCTGTTAGAATTCAAATGTTTATTGATAAAAAACTGTGCTATTGAAGTATTTTCTTCTTCTATTGTGGTGGTTTGAGTAGGAATGGACCCCATAGACTTGTGTGTTTGAGTGCTTGGTCAATAGGAAGTTTGTTAATATTGGGTCTGAATTTTAGGTCTCATACACTCAAGTTATTTCCACTGGGACACACGTTTGATTCTGCTGCCCTTGGATCAAGATGTAGAATTCTCAGGTATTTCTGCAGCAACATGTATGCCTGCATGCAGCCATGACTAAAAGAGATTAAACCTCAGAAACTGTAAGCAAGACCCAATTAAATGTTTTCCTTTATAAAACTTGTCATGGTCATAGTGTCTCTTCACAGCAATAGAAAGCCTACTAAGATGCCGATTGTAGGATATTTTTATTACTCCAGGACATTTACATGATTGACAATAGACTGCCAAAGTTCTGCTTATGGGAATATCTAACATCCTACTCTTTTGTGGTGGAAAGGCTAAGAGGAATACAAAACGCTAAAAAGGGATCACAACCCAGGCCCTTGTTATACCAAACCCATCAGAGAACCATTCTTCAGCTACCTATTGAGTACATTGTTTATTGTTTGGGGCCTCTGTTGAAGAGGTGAGGAGCAGTTGTAATTGGAGGTGTTTATCTTGGAAGTTTGAGCAAGAAGAGGTCCCACCACTGAGCCAGAGGGAATGCAACTCAGTGCATAGAATGAAGAGTAATGGAAAATAAGACAGAGTGAAGGAAGCAAAGTCAAAAGAAATACAGATCTGAAATAAGCTGCAGACAATCGCTGTGATAGAGGTTCTTACATATATGATTGTTGTTATGTTTTATAAAAGAAAAGAAAAAGAAGTCAGGAATATGTTTGGTGGAGGCACTGTGTGGTACAGGAGAAGGGGTGTCTCTGTAGGCCCATGTTGGGGTATCCCTTTCATCTGAGGTACCAGCCACAATATGAGAGTATAGTATAGAATTGAGTTTATTTAGGGCATGGGAAGGGGAGTTGAAAGGGTAATACACACACATACACACACACACACACACATACACACACACACACACACACAGAGAGAGAGAGAGAGAGAGAGAGAGAGAGAGAGAGAGAGAGAGAGAGGAAGAGAGGAAGAGGGAATAAAGGCTGGTTATGAGCATGAGAATAGTGGGAAGGGGAATGGGGAAAGAAAAAACAGAGGGAAGGGCTTAAGAGAGCAAGAGAAAGAGAAAAGGGGGCAAACAGCCATTTTTATAGTGAGTCAGGCAACTGTGGGTAGAAGCCTAGAAGGAATGCTAACAATTGTGCAATCTTGCTGTAATTAATACACTTACAAGTTATCACAGGCATCTACGTTTATTAGACAAAATGAATCACTGTCTTTTTCCTTATAACATATCAAGATTGATTCAGACATTAATTTTATAAGACACAATGCATTTATATACATATAGGTATATGTTAGGGGATCCACGTGAGTATCAAGCTGCACATCAGTTACGAATGTGTGTGTGTGTGTGTGTGTGTGTGTGTGTGTGTGTGTGTGCACATGAAGGGGGTATGTCCAGCCCCTACATGCTCTTTTGTTGGTGGTTTAGTCTCTCTAATTCCCCATGAGACCAGGTTAGTTGGCTCTGTGAGTTTTCTTGTGGTGTCCCTGACCCCACAGCATCACTCAATTTTATCCCAACTCTTACACAAGAATCCCAAAACTCTGACTGATGTTTGGCTATGGGTTTTTCAATCTGTTTCCATCCATTTCTGGATAAAGCCTCTCAAGACAGTTTTGCTAGGTTCCTGTCAGCAAGCATTGCAGAAGGTCAATAATGTCAGGGCTTGGCTCGCTTCTATGAGGTGGCTCTCAAACTGGGCCAGTCATTGGTGGCTCATCTCAGTCTCTGCTCCATCTTTATCCTTGAGAACCTTGTAGGTAGGGAAAATTTTGGGTTGAAGGTTCTGTGGGTGGGTGATTATTCCCCTACTACCACTGGAAGTTCTGCCTGGCTAAAGGGGGTGACCACCTTAGTTTCCTTGGTTTCCTCCATCCCAGGTCTTCAGTTAGTTCTAGAGTTGCCCCCTACCAATTTATATTCTCACTTCAAGCTCTCTCACATTCCCTCCCCCACACACCTCATTAACATCAGAATCCCCACCACCATTCCCTTTCCCACCTAGCTTCCTCTCTCCACAGGTCTCTGATGACATTTTATGTCCCCTTCTAAATGAGATTTACACATCCTTACTACCTAGTTTCTTTATGTCTGCAGATTATAGTAGTATGAACTTTATAGCTAATGTCCAATAATAGGTGATTTTATACCATAAATGTTTTTCTGAGTCTTTATCTTACTCAGGATGATATTCTCAATTTCGATGCATTTGTCTTCATATTTTATGATGTCTTTGTTTTTAGTAGCTGAATAGTTTTTCATTTTGTAAATGAACCACTTTTTCTTTATCCGTTCTTTAGTTGAGGAACATTTAGGTTGTTTCCAGTTTTTGATTAATATGAATAAAGCTGCTATAAATAGAGTTGGGCAAATACTCCTGTGTCATATTGGTGCATTTATCCTCCGATTATAAGAGAATTCAAGTTATTTTGGATGTTTGACAATATCATTACCAACCTAAATGTTTTTGTCAGATTTACCATTTTTCTATTTTCACATAATATTTTAGTATTCAGACTAACAGTCATAGCTAAATGATACTGCTATATTAAAAATATTTCTTTATGTAAAACACTGAAGAAAAGACAAGACATAATGATCTTCCTTTTTTGCTGTTTAAAGTTAGATGAGAATTTCTTCCTGAGATTGCCCAGATTTCTTATATTTTCAACTTGCTGGCCAACATTAGATTCTATGCCTAACATAACTTAAAATATCCTGAAATAAATAGAAAATTTACAGGTAGATTATACCATGATATAATTTTGAACCTATTGATATTCAAACAAATCATACATTTAATAATTAAAAGAATGACTTAAAAGGTGTAAACAGTTAATGAGATATTTTAACAATTTTAAAAATATACTATGTGTTATAAAAATTCCATATTGAGAAAATCACATGATAGCTATAAAATGATGTGGCTTGAGATGAATGTGAAGTAAAGAATATCTCTAGTAATATAAAGGGCATTGCTAAATATTGGATGTTTCTTTGTAAGTGTAAAAATGTTCCACAGGTAAAAAAAGTTTAGAAGAGAAAAAATATTTGTGAGGATAAGTATATTTGTTATGCTGATTAACTTTTTCAACTTGACACAAACTTACCTAGATATATCAAGAAAAAAGAAACATCACTTAATAAATATCCTCCATCTGATTGGTCTGACAATGTAGCCATGGGACATTTTCTTGATAGCTAAGTGATATGGGAAGCATCTGTCCCCTGCTCCTGCACCATCACTGGGCAGGTGGACATGGGTTATATAGGAAAGATAGCTGAACAAGCCAGGGAAAGCAAGTCAGCAGAAGCATTCCTAAATTTGCCTTGGTTTCTCTTGATTATGGACTGTAACCTATCAGCCAAATAAATTTCCATATCTCCAATTTGCTTTTGGCCATAGTGTTTTATTTCAACAGAAAATGCAAACCTATATACAATATATAAGAACACTTGAATATACAATAGTAGCGAAGAGTTTTAATGGGCTTGATCTGATAATGTTGTTTTCTAGAAGGATTGTGAAGGCATTTATAGCTTTAGACTGGAGAGAAGCCATTAAAAGCTTAGAGCATTGTTCTTTGGGTCTTGGGAATAAAAATGCTGAAAAAATGCAGAAGATGAAAAGTCAGCTTTTCAGTATAAACTGTGTGAGTCACCAAAAGACTATCAGGGCTATTCATGTAATATTTAAAAATTTAAAAATATTTCTAATAAAATTGAAATTTAAAAATGTAAAAATAAACCTATTTTTTTAATTCTAAAAAATATTAATAATCTTTGGAAATAATGTCTTCTAAATCATAATGAGACAATAGATGCTTGTTAGTTGGATCTGAAAGTTCAGCTGTAGGTAATAAGAAATATTAAAATAAAGTCTTCTGGACAGTACTTTCTCTGTGATCTGCACACAGAAGCTGTGGTCAAGAGCCAGTCAAGCCTGCATTACAAACTAGAGGCCAGACTTAATAGTAATGTCTAAAAATACTAGACATAGTTGTTCTGAATGTATTGAGGCAAAGAGAACAGCTTTGGTTTGTTTGTCACTGAATGGTAGGATTGGGACTATCCTGGAGAAAGACTAGGGGAGGCTTTAAGTGAGGATGCATCATTAATTTCAGGGGAAAACCCTAGATTAAAATTGTCATGGAGAAAGACTGGTGGTGAGTGCAACGTTGTAGGATGGGAGTCCCTGAAAAAACATCAGGAAGCTGTAGGTGAAGGTGCAGGCTCAGGTTCAGTAGAGAAACCAGCATATTGGAGATTCCCATTCCTCTGACTACTAAGGATGTAGCCAGTATGCAATGAAGGTATTTTGAGGCTAAGAGGAAAGCAGTGTGTGTTAAGAACAGCAGATGTTAGACTCTGTGACTTTTACTCTGTTGCTATATGATTTTTCTTTGATCTGATTGTAGCTATGTCTTGGTTCGTTCACCTTGGGATAATTAAATGGTTTCCATGCTGCAGAAACCCTCAAGAAACAGGCTGCAAGAAGCTGAGGAGGAAGGAGAGCCCATAGAAAGACCACCAGTCTCAACTAACCTGGACTCCTCAGACACTGAACAACCAACCAGGCAGGATCCACCAGCTGATATGAGGCTCCCAACACATATACAAGAGAGGACTGCCTGGTCTGACCTCAATGGGAGAAGATGTGCCAACCTGTCTGGTCAGAAACTTGTGTCCCCAGGGAGTAAGAGAGGAGGACGTCCTCTTGGAGACATGGGGAGCAGGATTGGAATGAGGAACTGTGGGAAGGCAGATGGGGGGCAATGACTGGACACTAAAAAATTAAAAGTAATATTAACAAAAAAGGGCAGGAAGTCAGGGAGTGGATGGGTAAGTGGGGAAGCACCCTCAGAAACAGGGGAAGAAAGGAGGGAATGGGGGTTTCCAGAGGCAAAACTGGGAAAGAGAGTAACATTTGAAATGTAAATAAATAAAATATCCAGTTAAAAGACATTAACTTTGATCCGATACATTTATTTTAAGATAGTAAGAATTCCAACATACTTTTTCATATCATGATGTTAAAAATTATATCTTGATAAACAAGAAAGGAAATGTAATGACAATTTGACAAGAAAATGGAACTGAGTGGATTATGCCAACTTGATATAAGCTTAAATGAACTGGGGAAGATGTAATCTCAATTGAGCAATTCCCTTGATCAGAATGCTCTATGGCGTACCTTGGATGCATTTTATTGGCTGCTAATTGATGTAGCCGGTCCCAGATTATTTAGGGCAAAGGCATCAATAGGTAGGTTGGCCTGAGCTGTGTAATAGAGCAAGCCAATATATCCAAGGCAACCAATAAAGCAAGTACTGATCCTTCACTGTTTTCTGCTTCAAAGTCCTGTCTTAAGTTTTGTCTTGACTTCTCCCAATGGTAGATTGCAATAAATGGAACCTCATGAAACTGGAAAGCCTCTGTAAGGCAAAGGACATAGTAGTCAATAAGACAAATCGGCAACCTACAGAATGGAAAAAAAATCTTCATTAACCCCACATCCGATAGAGAGCTTATATCCAAAATATATAAGGAACTCAAGAAGCTAACCACCAAAAAGCCAAACAACTCAATCAAAAAATGGGGTATACAGCTGATACCCTGTTCTGAAAGATATCTGTACTCCCTCTGAACACCTATGCTCCTGTGTCATCCCCTTCCCCACATCCTGCATTTTTTCATTTATAACCCCTGTGTTAAAAAGTAAAAATTATGATTTGATAAAAAAAAAATTAACACACAGTGTACCCCTGGTTCTGCTGACTTAGTTCCTGACAATCTATTTTCTTGTTCTCAGAAATACTTTGAATTATAAAACGTTATTGTGGTTTGTGTTAGTATTCTGAGTAAAATAATTTTTATTGATCTCATTTTAAACTTCAAAGTTTGTAGTGAGTTAAAATGTCCTTCAACATAATTATAGATCATATTTAACTTCATATTGTAAAATGCTAGTTAATCTGTTGAACATTTTAAAAAACTGGATTCCTTTTTGAGAATTTCATATATGAGCATTGTATTTACATAATTTTCCCCTTTCTCTCCTTCTTCCCACTCTTCCCAACCCCCCATACTTTTCAAATACATCTTATTATTTAATTATCATTTATATATGTATGAATATATGTACACGTGTATAAGTATATATTTTATACAAATATTAATAAAGTATTTTAAATTAATAAAAAGAGTAATAGAACTAAATTGAGAATTTACAATAGGGGAATCTCAAATGGCTGAGAAGTACCTAAAGAAATGTTTAAAGTCCTTAGTGATCAGAGAAATGCAAGTCAAAATGACTCTGAGATTCTATATTACATCAATCAGAATGGCTAAGATCAAAACCTCAGTTGACAACACATGTCAGAAAGGATGTGGAGAAAGAGGAACACTCCTCCATTGCTGATGGGAGTTCATAATGATACAACCACTTTGGAAATCAATTTGGAGGTTCCTCAGAAAATTAGAAACAGATCTACTTGAAGATTCAGCAATACCATGCTTGGGAATATACACAAAATTGTCCCACCATGCCACAGGGACACGTGTTTCACTGTGTTCATAGTGGCTTTATTTGTTATAGCCAGAAGTTTGAAACTATGCAGAAGTTCCACTACAGAAGAATGGATACAGAAAATGTGGTTTGTTTACACAACAGAATACGACTCAGTTATTAAGAACTAGGACATCTTGAGTTTTTCAGGCAAATGGATAGAACTAGAAAATATTATCTTAAGTGAGGTAACTCAGACCCAAAAGGACATGCATTGTATGTACTCATTAGTAAGTTGATATTAGCCAAAAATAAAATTACAGAATATCCAAGATATAGTCCACATAACTCAAAAGGTTCAATAAGCTGAAGGGCCCAAGTGAGGACACCTCAGTTCCACTGGAGACAGAGAAGAAAGCAATCACAAGTTGGGAGGGAGGGAGGGATCTGGGAGGGAAAGTGGACAGAGGTTGGGAGCAGGGGAGAGGGGAAGTGAAGCACAGAGGACCAGCAGAAATAATGGAAACAGGCAACCTAGGGAGGTAGGAGGTTGGGAAGACCCTCCAGAATGTACCAGAGATCTGGGAGGTGAGAGAATCTCAGGATTTAAAGGGAAGGACCTTAGATGAATGTCCAATAGTAGGGAGAGGGAACTTCTAAAGTTCACCTCCAGCAGGAAGATGCCATCAAATGAGGGAGGGGGTTGCTATCTCACAGTCAAACTTTGACCCAAAATTGTTTCTGTTTGAAAGAACTTCAGGGATGGAAATGGAGAGAAGCCCAAGGAAAAGAAGTTCCAGGGACAGGCCCAAAGTGGGATCCAGCTCAAGGGGAGGTTCCAAGGCCAGAAACTATTTCTGAGGCTATGGAGCGCTGGCAAAAAGGGACCTATCATGACTGCCATCCGAAAGAAACAACAAACAGCTGAAAGAGTCAGTTGTAGATATTTGTACCCAACCAATGGACAGAAGCTGCTGATCTCTGTGGTTGAACTAGGGAAAGGGTGAAAGAAGCTGAGGAGGGGGGTGACCCTGTAGGAGGACCAACATTCTCAATTAATCTGGACCCCCGAGATCTCTCAAACACTGGACCACCAAAAAGGCAGCATATACCAGTTGATATGAGGCTCCCGAAACGTATAAAGCAGAGGACTGCTAGGTCTGTGTTCAATCAGAGTTGGTGTACCTAACCTACGAGAGACTCGAGGAACCAGGGAGTTTAGAAGTCAGGTGAGGTGGGGAGTCCACTGTAGGAACAGTCTGGTGGGGACAGAAGGGTGAGTTGCAGATATGAAATGTAGAACAATCAGAAGGTGGATGAAGGGGGGATAAAATCTAGAGTGTAAAATAAAAAATAAACAAACAAACAAAAACAGCAATCACAAAAGCAGTCTATAAATCAAACCTACTCCTTCCTGTCTTAGAAAAAAAAGAGCACACTATCTTCTTTATAAATTCTTATAGCACTCTCTCATTGACCTATATATCACACAGCCTTGTATTTAAGAAAATACTGAAACATAATTTTCAAAGTGTAACATGCTATCACCTCTTTTTCTCTATATAAATTTACTTGTATTTTCAAAAATTCATTCCAAAATCTAAGAATTGCTGAAGTTCATAATTAACATTATGTTTTTAGTCTTGAAAAAAATATTAATTATATCAGGCTTTCCATTTTAAGAAATTAAATTTCATAAATATCAATATTTCTGAAAAATATTACTGTGTACACTTAATTAGATAGATTAAAGGTCATAATTTATAAATAAATCTTTTTGTTTGTTTAGAGATTGCTCCATAATTGCTTTGCTCGGTAATGCAGCTTGTCCTGTGTCCTGGACTTTAATCTCCTGCCTTAAATTTCTGTGTTCTGGGATTATAGGTGCACACGATTAACCCCATTCCTTGGTTTGTTGTTGTTGTTATTGTTTTGGGTTTTATTTTACTTATTTACTAATTTATCTGAGGTAACATAAAAAATTAGAAATTATGCAATGGTGGTAAGCTCAATAATGTACAAATCTAAAAGTACTTTAATTTTCATATATTTTAAGACAAATCTGCTCTCACAGTCATGACCTCATAAAAGGCTTTTAGCTATAGACTTGGAAATTTGTCAGAGTATAAAAACATTAGTATTGCATACTTCAAGTAAAGTAGAGCCTGTTCTCCCACAGTAGGTAGAGGAGGAAATCATGACCAAACAGACTTTAAAAAAAAAACAAAAAACAAAAAACAAAAAACATAGTTCTGAATGTTTAAAAATAAGCAAGCAAGAGCAAGAACGTCTCAAAGTCCAGAGAAACATCTACCATTTCCTGAAATGGTAAGTGTTCCTTCACACTTAGAAGGTCTGAACATTCTGATGACTGTCAATTGTTAGTGATAAGTGAATATGTAAAATAAAGTTTACATTATTGTTCTCAGAGATTGAAGAGAAGTGAAAGCATGATAGAAGTCAGATGTTTCAAAATGTCTTTTGTAATTCTAGTTAATCTAAGAAATCATTAATTTGAATATCTCTCTGATTTACATGTAAGATATCTCCAAGGAATTTTAAATGTCTCTAGTGACTGAGAGTCAATATAAATTGGTAAACTTTGATAAAAATTTCAGAAGTATATGATTCAAAATATCTATGGAACATAATTTTTCTTATTTAAAATTGCACTTATTATATATAATCAACTTATAACAAAGAAGAAATCATTAACTTGGCTCATGTGTCACCTGTGTGATAAATGATGGCTTTTTTTTTTCGTATGACAGCATGTATAAAATTGTACCTGGAAACTTAAAATCAAATAATTTAAAGAAGAGACTCAGACATATTTTTATACATCATCACAAATAGCAATATTAATTATAATAGGTACAAAACAGAAAAGACCTTGAAATCCATCAACAGATAACTAGGTAAGAAAACAGGTGCGCGTTCCTGTCATGAATATTATTTAGGCTTACAAAAAATTCAGGTATGAATAAGACTGTGATGTAAATAGTCTTTAAAATATTGCTACAAATAAAATAAATCTGAAATGAAAAGAAATCTTACCCAAATCAGTCAAAACATGGACAGAGCCAGTAGAGTGCCAGAGCCTGGAAGGATTAGGGAATGCATACATACATTCATTGTTTCCTTTTGCAGTCTGAGATGAAACATATCTAGAGATAATTGGTACTGAGAGTTGCAAGAGAATTTTCATTAAATACTATTGAATTTATCTTTTAAAATGCATAAAACATTTCATTTTTACATATTCTTCACATTGTCCCTTCTGAAAATACTCATTCTATTTCATATTACTGTTTCATGACATTTGAATAAGGGATCCTTGTAACATCTCATGGTTTCCTCATGAAACAGCAAACCCTCAGGATAAATAAAGTTATGCAGTCTCTGAAAGGTCTAGAACAGCAGATTTGTAGCGCACCGGTATAGGTGCCAAGCCGGACAGGGCTCTAGGTACATAATGTTCACTTAATGAATACCAGTGCTAATAAATTAGCTAATGTGTGAATTGCCCTACTTCTCTGACCTTGCCTTGTTTTTTCTCTCACCTCAATAAATCTTGTTTCATCCATATATATATATATATATTTGAAAAGGAAATAGAATAAGGAGATGGAAA
>JANHMN010000260.1:0-26102 GCA_030674055.1 Rhabdomys pumilio
TCTCTCTCTCTCTCTCTCTCTCTCTCTCTCTCTCTCTCTCTCTCTCTGTGTGTGTGTGTTTCTGTCTATGTGTCTGTGTCTCTATCTATCATCTATCTATCTATCTATCTATCTATCTATCTATCTATCTATCATCTATCTACCTACCTACCTATCTCTCCTTCCCTCTTCAATTTTCTGTCTCTATCTTCCTCATAACTGTACATCACATTGTAAAGCTGCATGTTACCATAATCTCCATAATGATGACGATTGGACTAACTCCTGAAGCTGTAAACAATCCCCAGTGAAATGTTTTTTTGGTTTTTTTTTTTCAAGAGTTCCTTTGATATTGGTATTTGTTTGCACTAATACAACAGTAACTAAGACAACTGCTGCATATATTACACTTTTAGTAGTTAATGATAATTCACTATTATGCTTATACAGGTATTTAGGTAAATGTGTATATGTGAGTGTGTGTGTGTGTGTGTGTGTGTGTGTGTGTGTTTATGTGTGTGTGTTTGTATATCAGTGTGAGTTTAAACTTTTCTGCCCCAAATGATTACCTATGGTTTTTATAATGTAGGGATTTTTTTTTTAATTTTGAAACCAATACATTAAACCATCTATTTTAAAAAGCTACTTATATTAGACTACTTTCCTGGAATCATATCTGAATTTCCAGTAAATGAAATTAAAACACATGAAAAGATGAAAAAGACCACTTCTAGTGTTTCAAATATACCAATGAATTCCTGGAGATGCTGAAAGCTGTACTTATAGATGATCTTTAAAGAACAAGGAGTGACATCATCCCTGTGTATTCAGTCTCTCATTAATATCACTGAATTTGCTCTGACTTATAGTATGCATTTCTCTAGTGTGGAAAGTGTCATATAATTTGCTATGGAGCCTGTCACAAAATATCACACTTGAAACTAAATAGCAACAAAACAATATTCTAATCTACTTAAGTTCTAGCAACTAGAAATCCAAGGTTTAGTAATTTTAGTGATTGTGATATTTTCTTCTTACAGGGTCTCTTTGTATAGCACTGGATATTTTAGATATCTTTGTATGGATAAAACTGCTCTTGATTCCGCTTTCTTGAGTACTTGAATTATATGTGTGAGGTGCCCTGGCTAGGAGAGAGAATTTGATGTTCTCTTGTACTTCTCCCTCAGTCTTAGAAATGGTTGCCTCCTTATATCCTGTACAGTCACCTAAGGTCTCATTTAGGTTCCTCTGTAAGAACACAGTTTTACTCCTTTTACAATTACAGTCTCCATATTTACTCACCACATTAGGTACTGAGGCTTTCTACATCATTAAAAAAATGTTGACAGGGATGCAATTTGTTCAACATGTATGCCTTTGTTTTTTGTTTGTTTGTTTGTTTGTTTTTTGTATTTGTATAGAAGTCTTGATGATAATTGAATTATTCAATTTCCTTTGTGCTCAGTCCTGGTTCCATATTCTAAAACAGATAGCCTAAACCTTTCTTCTACTTGCAGAGTCTTAGGAGGCAAAGAAAAAGGAGTAAGGAGGAAAGCAAACATTATTCACTGTAGTTCTTAGTTTTCATTTAAATTATTATTATTGTTATTTTCTTTTTTTATAGCAATGTGAAATTTTAGTCAAAACAGAGGGATGCAACTACCTTGAACCAAGCAATGCTCCTTTCCAGAACCTGGTGCTTTAGAGATCAGACTGCCATTTTTTTTTCTAAATAGGAAATAATTTTGAGTGGATGAAGTATTATGCTCTCAGGTTTTCCACACCATCATCCAGGCCTTACTTGTGTCTTTAGTCTTTCAATATTTCTTTAAATATACTTACCTAATTTTTCATTGTATGATTTTGAAGTAAACTCAGGAGGTTTTGATATGGTAGTGTGCAAGATGGTAGTGACAAAGACTTTTAGTTTCTTATGATTTGAAAAACACCAGTTTTTTCATTCTAATGAAAATATATTGAAAACTAGAAAACATATTTAGTAGTCTATTGTTGTACACAATATAAGTATCATTGTAAATGCATTTGTGATTATTTTGTTTAATGTATAATCAATAAAATATCAAGATATATGCTTAACTTGCAGTATTATCTATGTATCTTATATAATATTCTCCATCATAACTAAATTACAAGTTATAATCCAAGGTCATTCAATATGAACATGCAGAGAAATGTACAGTAGCTTACCATTATGTAATGTCATAGAAAGAACACAACAGGCAGAAAATATTTAAATACCTAATATTTACAATCAGAAATTAAGTTTTCTAGTAATAGTCATGGGAAGCTAAATTTATTTTTAAACTTTCTTCCAATGGAAAGAGCTACAATACTCATTTGTGCTTAAAATGTCAGTTTAGCCATAGCAAAGGCTTTGTCACTAAAAGATATACAAATGGAAAAACAAACACTAAAACTCTAGCACATTTATTTGGATGGAAAAAATGTCTGCATGAGACATGTTACAGAGAAATAAAATAGTTTAACTTAGAAGTGGTCAGAAAATGCACAGTAACTTACAATGCATTTGAAACAAAGATTTTATGAAGCTTAGCTTCAGGCTAGTAAAAACATCTCTTCATTTGATAATGTCAGGAGAGATAGACAGTTGTCACACACATAACTGAATAGGGCTATAAAAAGGAAATCCTCTAAATGCTTACTTAGCTACAAACAGTGAACACTGTGAACACTGTGAAGCAAGGAAAGTTTCACAAAATGCTTTCAGCAAAAGCCCCAGTATTAATATCACAACAAAAATTTCTCTTCACCATTCCTAAACCAGATCCTCCAATAGAACACTTTTAGATCTGGTAACTGGTTAAACATTTGTGTACTCTTGCTTAAGCTTTTTGTTGGTGGGGTGTGTGTGTGTGTGTGAGTGTGTGTGTGTGTGTGTGTGTGTGTGTGTGTGTTTTGAACTGGCATAATCAATACTCTGTCTCTTATTATTTGCCATTATAATAAAAATGCCTAATCAATAAACTTTAAGAGCTAATCTCTTGTTTCCCTAATGCATTTAGGAATATTTTAGTCCAAACCCATTGGCCTACAATACTCTGTTTGATATTAGAAAGAATTTACTTCTTTTTGAATCTCAAAATATTCAGAACTGCCATCCGTAATTATGGTAAGATAATTCCAACTAAATAAAGAACATAATAAAGCTAAGCCCAGATCCAAGACTTTCAACTGTTCCGTCCCAGCACCTCTCACATCGATGAACTACTGGAGGACATGAAATTCTACAGATCTGAAAGCACAGGATCTCCATGACACAGGGCAGTAACAGGATATATGAGAGGAGTCCTAGTGAGGTTCCAAGTATTGATAGAGTAGAGAAGCCAAAAGCCTCATAGCAGACCATGTCATTGCAGTAAAAACACTTGTAAGCAAGGAAGTGTAGACAAAAGGCAAAAGGAAATACTGTGGAACACACTGTGACATATGGTTTCAAGAGTTTTTTTTTCTGCTTTGGTGGCAGTTTCAAGGGTGGAGGGCAGTTATGTGGGGATGGAGAGATGAGGGGAATTGGGACTCATGATGTGAGGCTCACAAAGAACTAACAAAATGTCTAATTTTTTTTTTAAATATCAGCAAATACGTGGGACAGTATGCCTTTCTATGTGCATGCGCTGATTAATACATGCAGAACATATACAATTAATTCCTGTAGGAGGCTCTTATTTGGCCTAATAATGTTCTTGGAATGCAGTTATTTTGTATAAAAAAATCTTCAATAATCTGTTTTCATGTATATTGTCTCCTCCTTTATCCCACCACCAATAATGCAAAACATTTTTTCTCAAGGTTAGACTTGTAATGAGAACTATAACTACATATTCACCAAGGTTTATGTGTCATAAGGAGTAATTTCTCTATTCTCATTTCACACTGAGCCATTTTCCTATAATTCCTGAAAAAAAAAAAAAGAGACAGAACAAAAGGCATCTTGAAATTTTGCTGTGTGATGTTTGCTGTTACCTGGGATTTTAAGCTTGTATCATTATATGTGAATGTTATGAAGATTTAGATTAAACACTATAGATTAAAACCAACAAATGATGAAGTCTCAGAAAAAACATTTCGGTAAATTCTAAAGATTTTGAAATTGCAAAAATAATAATTTAATTAATGCATGTTTTGGAACTCAGTGGGTTTTCAAAGGCCATTTGTGTGTCTATATGCTATATATCACATATACAAAATACTATTTATAAGGCAGAAATTAGTTTGTGATTGAAAATGAAAATTTCCCATGGATTATTATTTCATTCATAAGTACTTTTACTAACACCTAAGGGAGAAGGTTCAATCTTTTCTCAACTTTCATTTGTGAGGGTGTCCTTCAAGTGAGATGAGACTCAGATGGTTCAGGATGACACATTGCCACTTCCTCTGACGCTTGCTGATTAGGTAGAAGAACCCTGTGGTTTCTGCTGGATACAGCCACTGCTACTGATTCAAATAGATATTTGCTGTTGGGCTGGACTGAAGGTATCCTGACAAGGAGAGTGGAATTTTTTGTTGTTGTTGCTGTTTTGTTTTTGTTTTGTTTTGTTTTGTTTTGTTTTGTTTTGTTTTGAGACAGACTTTATCTGAATAGCCTTGGCTGTCATTGAACTCACTCTGTAAACCAGGCTGGTCTCAAACTCAGAAATCTTCCAGTCTCTGCCTCCAAGTTCTGGGATTAAAGGCGTGCGCCACCACTGCTCAGCGAGTGGAATTGCCCTAAAGAACTACTTCTAAAAGATCCACAAACTCCCTTTCCTTATAAACCTTCCCCCCCCCCACCTCTGCTCAGTGTGTTAGAAGGAAGTCAGATGCATCCTAGAATCCTAAATAAATTATGTTTAGAAAAATCAAAGCCTACACATTCCAGTACAGAGTGATTTTTGGGAAAGAATCAGATATGCAAAGATTCCCCACAACTCTGGAGAAGATGCTAGCATGAACCTAAGAAGAGGGAACTTACCAACTGGCAAGACTTAGAATAGAATAAGTGGGTAATTAAATCACAAGTTAGTCCACAAAGATTTTGGTCTAGGCATTCATTCATGAAATACAAAGTCTCAGAGTCATAACTTCTGGAAATTTATACCTGGGTAGAAAGCCCCTTTACAGACATTATCAATCTGGATCAAGATTTCTTGCAGGCTAATATCAAGCAGTTTATTCCTAGTATATCTAAACCCAATCAATTTAGAAAAAAATAAGGTATAATACAATCCCTAATGTACAGGAAAGCATGATGACAGTGTATCTTGATTCAGGGTACATGTCATTTTTCTCTAAAAAGATGGGTTCTTGAGATAGGCTATCTGAATTAGCTTAAGGATCTATGCAAGAATCTGGACGATCTTTGTCATACAGATAGCATAGAGGTCATTTGATATCTAATCACCTGTGGTCTTAATTTTTAATTTTGTATCATTTTTTGTTGTTGTTTTTCTGTTTGTTTTGTGAGCTTTGAAGGGCATCTGGCTATAAGGGTCATTTATATGTTACTAACTACCTCTGGTCCTCTTTGTAAAAGTTTGATATGGCCTGGCTCAAAACATAGTGTATATCATCGAGCTACCAATCATTTCCAATTCCCAGCTTGCTAGCTGAATTTTCTTTCTTTCTTTTATTTGTTTTTGTTTGTTACTTTTATGTCTTTCTCAATGCAAATACAATCCTGAGTGCTTAATATTTCCAATTTCTCTGGAGATCTAGGATCATAAGGACCTTTGTCTTGTACTCTCAACACATTTACAATGACATAAGAGATGCTGTCCTTATGTCTCACTGAAGAGGCAGAATACCATGAATGAACCCAGGCCATTCATGATGAGAGATCCTTTAACATCTTTTCTTTTTCAGGTTACAGATCAATAAATAATAGTCCACAGAATACCTTGTTGCCTAGTAGCTGATCCTAAAGTTTGACATTAGGCTGCAGAGGGTAAATTTTACATGAATAATTACATATTAAAAATATTTAATTACATTCTTCTATTCCTCTGGACGATTGTATTCATAATTTCAGTTCTCAGTGTTTCTCAGAATGTAAGAATGTTCTTTTATTAAAAATGCATAGAATTTTGTTTATAGATCTATAAATATTTCAAATCCTCTCTGTGTGACTTACAGTTCCTAGTACACCTCAGTAAAATTCTATGCAAGTACTAGTTCTGTTCACTTGTGATATTTAAGAGACAATGATAAGAAAAATAAATCTCCACATGTTTAGTAAAGATGCAATATATTTCCTTTTTTATTAGGAGTCAGATGGCTAGTATATGGAAAGCCCATAGGCATCAAGAGGTACTCATGTATAAAAAGCTATACATTTACTTACTACAAATCAAACACCAAAATCCAATTTTTCCAACTTTTAATAGTTGATGATGTTGAGTTATTTTACTACTATTAACAAAAGAAAATACATTTTACATATATGATAACTTAATCTTAAACAATTTAAGAATTTTTAATATTAGTCAGCTCCAATGTTCTCTCAAAAATCAGTCAAATTTAACAGTTATTCCACAAAAGTTCCAAATCTAAAGTTGTAAGCATGCCTAGAATGTACTTTCATGAATTTGAGTTTAGAAAAATCAATCCTGTCTGCCAAAAATAGAACACTTCTTGCAAAGTAATTGAAAGAAGGAAATTCATTGTTCAAAACAGAGAATAACTGTTGATTAAGATAAAGTGGTTGCTATGTGCATGAGTTAAGATACTTAAATGGGTCTATTTCCTATATTAGAACTAATTTCCTTTTCTTTTTGGCTATCATTCAGATGAGCCCCTTGAATGACAAAGCCCTATTAGGACCTGATTTAAAGTGACCAAAGGCATTTATAAACCTGGCAAAACTGATTATACTTTGTAGCGATATGAAAGATCATTCTGTAATGTTCTTTCTAATTTCCCCCGTGGTTCCAATGTCACCTAAGGTATAATTAATCAGAACAACTATATTTTAGTAAAATTGAGTCAATGAACTAAGACTAACTTTAGCAAATTTTAAGGAAATAAGTCAAAAGAAAACAGTTCCTGGTGGAGAAATAAAAAGAATTTTAAGTGGGTGGAGGAAGAGAAGACAATAAAAGTTAAAATTATGGTGTCTGTAAAAATGTTTTGAAAAAAAATAATATACATATGAAAATCAATTCAAATTTTATTTCAGTTTATTTAAGTGTTCGTTGCCAAGATCCTGTTGATAAAAATTAGAATTTATTTAACTATTGATCAATTTTTTTTTGTTTCAGAAATCACATTCTACTTTAGTAGCTAAGAATTATAAAAATTCTTGCACAAAAAGGTTGCTTTTGATGGCCTAACATCACCCTTGAGGTTTTTAAAGTTCTGGCTCAATGACAGTAGATATAGTATATGTGTCTTGAGGACTCCTTCCAAAAGAAAAACTTGTGGGTGTATTTCCTTGTTTACTTTTGTTTTAAACAAATATCGGACTTATACTAACACTATCGAACTTTGTATATTAATCTGTTTACTTCAGTAATTAATATATTACTATTTATTTGTAAGATATCATTTACCTAATCAAGAACTCTAGCAATTTAATATTTTTTTTAAAAAGTTCTGAAAATTTCTTCAGTCTAATCCTATACTGTGAAACAGCTTCTGCATGCAGTTTGACTTATCTGTAGGTTTTTTAAAGGAAAATAACTTCCAGGTAATTTATCTTATTAAATTGCATTCTTATTATAGATTTGGACATGTTTGATACTAATTTTGGCAATGTGCATATGAAATCAAAAGTCATAGAAGCAAACTGTGAAATAATTATTTAAATAATTTTATGATCTTTTTGGATTTAACAGAAAAGATGAATTCAAATAAGAATAACAAAATAATTATCATTTAGGTTTTTTTTTCTAATTTAAACTGAATTCCAAAACTTGCAGAAGCAAGGGTAACTAAAGATAATTATTTACTCAAAAGATCATTAATTTAGATATTATCAAATTAAAAAAAATAATTTTGAAAGCCTCAATATCTTCCAAAAGAAAACTGAAAGACAAAATATATGTATTAGATGTGTAAGGTTTTCTGCCTAAATTCACATTAGTATATCAACTTAAAGCTGTGAATTTTAAGGGTAACTATTAACAGGAAGATTGAGGAAAGGCACCTTGTCCCATCAGGGGTATAGGTAAATAATAGTGGGTTGGAAACATACTTCCAATATAGCTTCCCAGTCCCCATTGTCAGTGTGCTCAGCAAGCTCACAGGGCAACAGTAAGTAATTTCAGATAGGAATCAAAATCTCAGGCTAGAGCAAAGAAGTAATTTCAGACAAGAATCTAAATTTGAAGCTAGAACAAGGAAGTAGGCTTTAGACATGAAAATGACTTTGGGCTAGGACAGGGAAGTTGGCTCAGATATTTTGGTCATCCTGATAAGCCCTTAGAAACAGTGATCACTGGAGTGTTCACATAATTGGGTTTGACGCCTTGCTTTCTCTTTGACTATTTGTGTTGATTGTCTTGCTTGTTCCTTGACTATTTGCATCTATAATATTGCTAGACCCTCAACCTAGAACTGATGCTAACACATGCATGTAATTAAGATGGTATAAAGGAAAAAGGAGGAAGGAGGATGGGATAGGAGGTTCTAGGGAAAGAAAATAGAGGAAGGAGATGACAGCTGAAATGTCAAAATATAAAATATCCAATTAAAAATATATGAAGGAAATATAAAAAATAAAGATAGTATCTATGATCTGAAAACAAACAAATAAACAACAAAAAAAAACAAACACAAGAAATCACATAATGGAAAAAATAACTTAATCTTACAAACACTAACCAAACTTCAGTAGTTCTCTCAAGTGTGGTAAAGAGATAGTACTCTATTTTTAATCTTCAATCCTTAGGATCTCAGTTTAGGTTTTTAGTTCTGTGAAGAGACACACAACACATATAAAGAAAAGTACTTATTCAAAGCTGGCTTATAGTTCAGAGATTTAATCCATTATTGTCATGGCTGGAAACATGGTGGTACATGGAGAGATATGACATTGGAGAGATATTTGAGGGTAATTCATCTGGACTGGCAGATAGCAGGAAAAGAGCTTGATACTGAATTCAAGCTCTTGAAACCACAAAGCCCATCGCTCAGTGGCTTCCTCCAACCACAATATGCATGTTCCAAAATATCACACTTTCTAATAGTGCCACACCCTATTTTCTGATGAGTGCCATTTTATTTAAATCACCACAGTTAGTATACATTCTAAAGTCTGTCTTACAGGATGCACTCAGCAAATATGTGGTGTGTAAATAATGAAGTTCAGGATGTATGCATGTTGGTATGATTGTTCATGGTTTAAAAAAAAGGATTGCCTGAATTTCTTAAAAAATGCTAGTTGTTCTAGGATTTTTAGAAAGATAAAGATATGGACAAGTAAGAATGGTTAAATAGTTATATCCACAATAAAATTTCAGACTGGTTTTAGTCCATGAAAGCTAATAATCAAATTAGCATTATCAAAAAATACTTTTGATATCTTAATTACAGAAAAAAAAGATAACACAGTTTAAGATGTGATGAAGCTGAGATTTATGATATATCTAAAACTACTTACATTTTGTATTTTTTAACTTTCCTGGTCTCCCTTTTAACAAAATATCACTAAGCTGCAGAAATTACACACATAGCTTATGTTATTAATATTCAATTACCCATCTTGAAATAGTTTGCGTATGCAACATACTGCAGGTGTAGCTTATAATTGAATTTCTGAACGTTGCTGTGGCTTGGGAACTGCATGTGGTTCAGTAATCATTATCCAGCCACCATCATTTTTAGTACACACACACAATTAATCAATCAAAGCATTAATTATGGAAATGGAATCCCAGGAAAGATGATCACATCTATTTCTTGAATAAATATTTTGCCACTTAGCTATAAAACTAGCATCTGCATTAGCTATGAGACTAGACTACCATTATCTTTATTCAGGGGCTTTCAGAACAAAGTCCTTAAGAAGAGTCAATAGGAAAAAGTATTTAACATACAAGGTGCTTCCTATGTAGCTATGAAATTTCTAAATGAGGCAACTCAGCTTTGGGTCTTTATCATCTGAATCTAATGTCAATAATGTCTTGTTTTTAATTTAACTAAATTAAGCCAACTGAAGGAGAAACAAATTGTGTATTCTATTATTATAATTTTTAGTAGATGGTTGCCAGGGTAAAATTGGTAATTAGGGAAAGTAAACCATTCCTGTTTTCTTGCTTGTCACACTCCAGTAGACTCAGGAGATCACTTGATGTGAATGCTGTATAAATGCAGAAGGAAGATAGAAAGTAAACATATTTTCTCAATCCCTAGGCTTGTTAGCTCATCTCACTGTTTCTTTCCTTACCCATAAATTCTATTTTTCTCATGTTTTTTTATTCTGAGAAGTGTATCTTTATGTTGTAATGCCTTTCATCATGACCTACAAAACTTTTTGTCAAAAGATGTACATCAACATAAAATCAATACTAATTGCAAAAAATAAATGCAAAAGCAAAACAATAATCAAATATAATCAAATATCTGCTGACTGTAGACAGAGGAAGGATTGTTTAGTATAGTCACCATTGTCACTTAAACTACTTGGTAAATTTAAGAAAAATGAATAGCTACTTTCCTACCTTCACTAAAGTGAGAAATAGCTAGGGTAGAATTAAGAGATACAAAAAGAGATTTCTCTTTGCAGAGTCCTGGGGAGGGGGGGAGGGTGTTCCAGGTAGAGCATCATAACGCAATAAATAAGATTGTGTTATTTTTTCATGTTGAAAAATATAAGATAATTCAATGAAAAGAAATTGAGATCAAGTTGTATTTTAAAGTTTTTCTTTCACTGTCATCAAGTTCTTGAGAATAATTTGAGTCTCAGTTTTGAATCTCTCAAATACTAAAATTTAAAATTATATAACATAATGTATATCAGGGCTTACACTTCTATCTGGGCCTATTTTTATTAGAAAAAGTATTCTGCAAGAGAAATCTACATCTTAGCATTGAGAACTATCTCCTATCTATCTATCTATCTATCTATCTATCTATCTATCTATCTATCTTCTATTATCAAATCCTTTCAGTAACCAGCTGATCATGAAATAGACTTCTGCTTTCTATCTTCCACCTAGACATTTTCTGTATTAAAGAGATGTATTTCTTTATCTGTTATGTGTATTTCAACGTGGTAAAACTGACTTAATATAACTATTCTGAAAAAAAAATTGCATTAGGCTCATAAGAGAACAGAGAATTTCAAAACAGACCAGGAAGATCTTACAAGTTAGACTCAAAATTTTCCTTTAAGGGTTTCCAAATGCCTTTTAGCAATGAGAATCTTTTCTCAAAGGAAAACTTCTGAAGTAGTTTAACATGGGCATTAGACAACCATTAAAGTGGGACAAATTGCTATGAGACAGTAATTTCAGGAAAACTGTAGTGGATACTAACGTACTTTCCCTAAACCGTATTTCTGTTACCACATTTAGATTTAAGAGCAGTCTTCAGTGCTACCCGTACTGTCATTTTTGGAGTTAAAGAACTTCGTAGTGGTTTCATGCATATTTAACAGTAGTATCTGCTGATTGGATATTGTAAACATACACCACTAGTTCTGTCGCTTTAGCAACTGTTTCAACTACTCGCCATTGCATCACCATGTTCCACTAGTAAAGTAAAAAAAAAAAAAAAAAAAAAAAAAAAAAAAAAAAAAAAAAAAAAAAAGGTGTAAAAGTGATGAACTATATTACTTATTGGTGGAAAAAGAAATAATAAAAAATTACCTTTCTATTCTTGTATTATCTGAGACGTGTTAAACCATTCACTATTTAAATACTTGATTGTATTTATGTGCACAGGTTGGAGTCTGAGTCTATGGCATGTTTATTAGTTTAGTTCGCAATGTCTAGTAGAGAACATCAAACTCTTACAATTGGAAGTACTCGAGGTTGTGAGCCAACCCACATGCATGCTGGAAATAAACTTGAGTGCTGTAAGGATACCAAATACTCTTCGCTGCTGAGCCTTTTCTAAAGCAAACTGACAGTGGGGTGGCGGTTCACTTATTATTTTTACTCTAAACCCTTAAAAATAGGGTTTGGAAATTTGTTTTCACTATTTGTTGTTTTAGAAGGTTCGCAGTTTTATCATCTCTAGAGTTCTACAGTCCTACTTTTTCTTCAAGTTTCTGCTTTTTATTATTCAAACTTCATAACTGAAAGCATTTTTTACATCTGTCTCTCCTTCAAGATTAAATATTTAATACCACAACAAACTTACATGTATCTCAGTTTGAATTTAGTTAACTTTGAAATACTAAAATAAATAATAGCAACTTACAGTTTTCACACTTAATCTCTCACCTTATTAAGTAAAAATTTGAAATATGGTTTAAACAATATTGTGTTTTAAGCCATTGTACACAGTTTTCTGTAATTTATTTTATTTGTTTCATTTCAATTATCTTTTTTATTTTGTTAGAAAAACTTGTAAATTGTTGCAAATAAGAAGTATGGTATATTAATCTAGTTAATAGAAGGTAATCTCTTCTAAAATACTAGGTTAAACAAAACTTATCAGTTTTAAAATCTCTCTTCTCTTTGTTGTTCTTTTTATAAAAATATACATGTGAGAGAGCAATGGTTTTCAAAATTATTTTCAAAATATTCCTTAGCAGCACCAGCTAGTATTTCTTTGTGAGGGAGAAAGTATTTTCCACTTGAGATTTAGCAGGAAAAATTGTCAATTTGCTTGCGCTATCTAAATGAAATGTGTTAGACTAGAAGGATGGATCCTTATATTTGTCTCCTATGGTTCTTAAGGATGGAAGCCTAAGATCAAAGCATCTGCAGATTTGGTTTTGTCCTTGAGGTCCTACTCCTTTGCTTGCATCAGGTCCCCTTTGTGTTATATATTTACACAGCTCTCATTCCCTGTGAATACTCATAGGCCACACTCCAGGTCTTCCCTCTTAAAGACAAAAGACTCTTGGACTGAAATTCCACCCTGATGCTCTCTTAATCATATAGACAATGTCAAACCACATTTATATGGAGCATAAGAGCTTCATAAAGTACAGTACATGAATTGTTGGTAGAAGTAAACATGTGATTTAGGGAACATGTATTAACATTGTGTCTTAGTTACTGTTCTAGTACTTTTAAAAGATTTAATGACCAAGTCAACTTGTAAAAGAAAAAAAATTAATTGGTTCCTTTTCAGTGTTTGTTCGTGATCATCATGGTGTAAAGTGTGTCAATAGGCAAGCAGGGAGGCATAGTTGTAGAGAAGGAGATGAGAGCTTATATATTGTTGGTAAGATGGAGTCAGAGAGACAAATTCTTCATCAAGGATCTACCAACTAGGAACCAAACATTCAAATATATGAGCCTATCTGGTCTGTTCTAATTCAACCCAGCAGACTGCTATAGTATAACAAGAAATGGGAGAGATATTTAAGAGCTCGATATCAAACCTCTTCTTTCTCACTTAAGGTAATTATATACACTGAACTAGCAACCACATGTCTTTTTTTTTTTTTTCAGAATAAAAGATGACATGAAACAGAGCCATAACCTACATGAAAGCAGCGTAAGAAGAGGAAAATAAACTAAGCTTTTAAAAAGTCTTTCCTGTCATTATGATTCTGGTATTTTCAAGTTCTAAAATTTTATAGCTAGCTCAGCAAAAGCTAACTGACAAACTAATCTTTACTTATAAAATGAACGTTTTTATTAAACAGCATAGCTTTAGTTTGAAACTCAGGTTAGAGGAAGAGGAATTTGTAGAGAATGAATACAACGTACTGACATCTGCAAACATTTTGACTAAAAGTACTTAAAAGGCAACTGGATAAGTGAAAGCCCTTCTAGGCATCCTATGAAGACACTAGGTCTACAATGATCCAATTACATTTACAACAAGAAGTACAAGAAAAGAAAAAGAAAAAGAAAAAGAAAAAGAAAAAGAAAAAGAAAAAGAAGAAGGATTTTAGAGAAGTGTCACCTATCAAATTAAAACTAATAGAGAAAATGGAGTAATTTTCAAATTTGCAAGGTTAATTTATATAGCTTTCTCATATCTAACTTATAAGAGAGAAATTAATAAACATTATGACTGTAAAAGGCCAATTATGCCTTAGACTTTGTTTCAGACAAAAATCAATATCACATTTTTCATATTCTTATTGAAAACAATTAATTAAATAAGCAAGCCCAAAATAATTATGTTTGGTTGAACAAAAGGCCTCAGAGGAGAGGGACCTCGAACATGAAAACCAGATAAATCATTAAACCTATAATTAAATTAAGTGATATACTTGAATAAAAAAAAAAAGATATGTGCATGTAACAAGCGGCCCATTATGTTGACTACAATAAGATTAACAGTGTAAAGTCCACTGATGGTTTTCGGATTTATTCTATGAGTAAAGCTATGATGGTTAGTCAAAAGACTTTTTGATGATGTGAGCCTTGAAATGGCTAACAAGTAGAACAGAGGCTAACATTTACCCCTTTGGTAGTATATTTATGAGTTAGATCTTCAGATTTCCTTAAAGATGAGTAAAGGAAAGGAATTGTCTTGATGGCTGTAGTCAAGAGCTATGAGACCAAGTCCTCTGGAGAAGCAAAATTAACTACAAATAAATGTCAATACCCCCAACTGTCACACACAGTGTCCAAGTCTACTCTGGATGCTCCAGTTTACTACTCTGAATGGAAGTTGGTGGCTATTGATGTGTATGTGTTTCTGTCCATCTGTGTTCTTATGAAAATCTGTGTGTATGTGAAATAGAGTGAAAGATAGAGAAAAGACACAGTGAGAAGACAGTCATATAAAAATATTCTCTGTAGTATCACTGTTTTATAATAAGCTTGTGATTCTAATTTTCTAAAATGTTTGTTTTTAATTTTGAGTGTCAGTGCTATTGAAATTCTTCTATTTAGTAACATCTCTTTTACCTTCCAATTTTTTATATTGCACACAAACACACACACACACACACACACACACACACACACACACACACACACAAACACTTTTGAAAATGAGAATAAAAGCTTGACTGTGGTATCCAATGTTTTAGGCAGTTCAGCTAAATTAACAAATTATTGCCATAGAAAAACTAAGATAGAAGACTGGCAGGCTTCCTATCCCCAAAACAACACTCTTTTAGTTCTTTGTTAAAAGGAATTGTTTTTTTTTCTTACAGTTGGAGTGTTAGTACTTCTTTTTCTTCCAGTTTTTCCAAGCTAATGTTTTAGCAGTCTTGACAAGAAGAACTTTAATTCATTTTTTAGGCTCTGATTTGAGACTTCACAAACAGAATACAAGAGAGTATGCAGAGTTCAAGATAAGAGATACTCAATGGTGGGTGGGCAAAAGAAGCAACGTGATGGAGAAGTTGATGTGAGCAGTACAGAAGTTAATACTGTTAAATGTAGGAAATGCTAATGCTTCCTTTCTTTAAATGAAACATACTTGTCAAGCTACCTTTCAGTTTCTTATTCACAAAATTTTCTTGAAGTGTAAGAAAATATCTCCCTAATTAAGTTAAATAAAATTGCAAAGCTTTAAAAATGACTCAGTGCAATAAGGTACATGACATCAGGTCTGGTGACCTGAATTGTATATCCAGGATCCACATGGTGGAATAAGGAAATACATGTGCTCAGTTGTCTTCTTACTCAAATGCCCATATATACACATTAATGAAAAATGTAATTTATAGGTCATTTTTAATTGACAGCATTTGTAGTTCTTCTGTTAGAATTCAAATGTTTATTGATAAAAAACTGTGCTATTGAAGTATTTTCTTCTTCTATTGTGGTGGTTTGAGTAGGAATGGACCCCATAGACTTGTGTGTTTGAGTGCTTGGTCAATAGGAAGTTTGTTAATATTGGGTCTGAATTTTAGGTCTCATACACTCAAGTTATTTCCACTGGGACACACGTTTGATTCTGCTGCCCTTGGATCAAGATGTAGAATTCTCAGGTATTTCTGCAGCAACATGTATGCCTGCATGCAGCCATGACTAAAAGAGATTAAACCTCAGAAACTGTAAGCAAGACCCAATTAAATGTTTTCCTTTATAAAACTTGTCATGGTCATAGTGTCTCTTCACAGCAATAGAAAGCCTACTAAGATGCCGATTGTAGGATATTTTTATTACTCCAGGACATTTACATGATTGACAATAGACTGCCAAAGTTCTGCTTATGGGAATATCTAACATCCTACTCTTTTGTGGTGGAAAGGCTAAGAGGAATACAAAACGCTAAAAAGGGATCACAACCCAGGCCCTTGTTATACCAAACCCATCAGAGAACCATTCTTCAGCTACCTATTGAGTACATTGTTTATTGTTTGGGGCCTCTGTTGAAGAGGTGAGGAGCAGTTGTAATTGGAGGTGTTTATCTTGGAAGTTTGAGCAAGAAGAGGTCCCACCACTGAGCCAGAGGGAATGCAACTCAGTGCATAGAATGAAGAGTAATGGAAAATAAGACAGAGTGAAGGAAGCAAAGTCAAAAGAAATACAGATCTGAAATAAGCTGCAGACAATCGCTGTGATAGAGGTTCTTACATATATGATTGTTGTTATGTTTTATAAAAGAAAAGAAAAAGAAGTCAGGAATATGTTTGGTGGAGGCACTGTGTGGTACAGGAGAAGGGGTGTCTCTGTAGGCCCATGTTGGGGTATCCCTTTCATCTGAGGTACCAGCCACAATATGAGAGTATAGTATAGAATTGAGTTTATTTAGGGCATGGGAAGGGGAGTTGAAAGGGTAATACACACACATACACACACACACACACACATACACACACACACACACACACAGAGAGAGAGAGAGAGAGAGAGAGAGAGAGAGAGAGAGAGAGAGAGAGGAAGAGAGGAAGAGGGAATAAAGGCTGGTTATGAGCATGAGAATAGTGGGAAGGGGAATGGGGAAAGAAAAAACAGAGGGAAGGGCTTAAGAGAGCAAGAGAAAGAGAAAAGGGGGCAAACAGCCATTTTTATAGTGAGTCAGGCAACTGTGGGTAGAAGCCTAGAAGGAATGCTAACAATTGTGCAATCTTGCTGTAATTAATACACTTACAAGTTATCACAGGCATCTACGTTTATTAGACAAAATGAATCACTGTCTTTTTCCTTATAACATATCAAGATTGATTCAGACATTAATTTTATAAGACACAATGCATTTATATACATATAGGTATATGTTAGGGGATCCACGTGAGTATCAAGCTGCACATCAGTTACGAATGTGTGTGTGTGTGTGTGTGTGTGTGTGTGTGTGTGTGTGCACATGAAGGGGGTATGTCCAGCCCCTACATGCTCTTTTGTTGGTGGTTTAGTCTCTCTAATTCCCCATGAGACCAGGTTAGTTGGCTCTGTGAGTTTTCTTGTGGTGTCCCTGACCCCACAGCATCACTCAATTTTATCCCAACTCTTACACAAGAATCCCAAAACTCTGACTGATGTTTGGCTATGGGTTTTTCAATCTGTTTCCATCCATTTCTGGATAAAGCCTCTCAAGACAGTTTTGCTAGGTTCCTGTCAGCAAGCATTGCAGAAGGTCAATAATGTCAGGGCTTGGCTCGCTTCTATGAGGTGGCTCTCAAACTGGGCCAGTCATTGGTGGCTCATCTCAGTCTCTGCTCCATCTTTATCCTTGAGAACCTTGTAGGTAGGGAAAATTTTGGGTTGAAGGTTCTGTGGGTGGGTGATTATTCCCCTACTACCACTGGAAGTTCTGCCTGGCTAAAGGGGGTGACCACCTTAGTTTCCTTGGTTTCCTCCATCCCAGGTCTTCAGTTAGTTCTAGAGTTGCCCCCTACCAATTTATATTCTCACTTCAAGCTCTCTCACATTCCCTCCCCCACACACCTCATTAACATCAGAATCCCCACCACCATTCCCTTTCCCACCTAGCTTCCTCTCTCCACAGGTCTCTGATGACATTTTATGTCCCCTTCTAAATGAGATTTACACATCCTTACTACCTAGTTTCTTTATGTCTGCAGATTATAGTAGTATGAACTTTATAGCTAATGTCCAATAATAGGTGATTTTATACCATAAATGTTTTTCTGAGTCTTTATCTTACTCAGGATGATATTCTCAATTTCGATGCATTTGTCTTCATATTTTATGATGTCTTTGTTTTTAGTAGCTGAATAGTTTTTCATTTTGTAAATGAACCACTTTTTCTTTATCCGTTCTTTAGTTGAGGAACATTTAGGTTGTTTCCAGTTTTTGATTAATATGAATAAAGCTGCTATAAATAGAGTTGGGCAAATACTCCTGTGTCATATTGGTGCATTTATCCTCCGATTATAAGAGAATTCAAGTTATTTTGGATGTTTGACAATATCATTACCAACCTAAATGTTTTTGTCAGATTTACCATTTTTCTATTTTCACATAATATTTTAGTATTCAGACTAACAGTCATAGCTAAATGATACTGCTATATTAAAAATATTTCTTTATGTAAAACACTGAAGAAAAGACAAGACATAATGATCTTCCTTTTTTGCTGTTTAAAGTTAGATGAGAATTTCTTCCTGAGATTGCCCAGATTTCTTATATTTTCAACTTGCTGGCCAACATTAGATTCTATGCCTAACATAACTTAAAATATCCTGAAATAAATAGAAAATTTACAGGTAGATTATACCATGATATAATTTTGAACCTATTGATATTCAAACAAATCATACATTTAATAATTAAAAGAATGACTTAAAAGGTGTAAACAGTTAATGAGATATTTTAACAATTTTAAAAATATACTATGTGTTATAAAAATTCCATATTGAGAAAATCACATGATAGCTATAAAATGATGTGGCTTGAGATGAATGTGAAGTAAAGAATATCTCTAGTAATATAAAGGGCATTGCTAAATATTGGATGTTTCTTTGTAAGTGTAAAAATGTTCCACAGGTAAAAAAAAGTTTAGAAGAGAAAAAATATTTGTGAGGATAAGTATATTTGTTATGCTGATTAACTTTTTCAACTTGACACAAACTTACCTAGATATATCAAGAAAAAAGAAACATCACTTAATAAATATCCTCCATCTGATTGGTCTGACAATGTAGCCATGGGACATTTTCTTGATAGCTAAGTGATATGGGAAGCATCTGTCCCCTGCTCCTGCACCATCACTGGGCAGGTGGACATGGGTTATATAGGAAAGATAGCTGAACAAGCCAGGGAAAGCAAGTCAGCAGAAGCATTCCTAAATTTGCCTTGGTTTCTCTTGATTATGGACTGTAACCTATCAGCCAAATAAATTTCCATATCTCCAATTTGCTTTTGGCCATAGTGTTTTATTTCAACAGAAAATGCAAACCTATATACAATATATAAGAACACTTGAATATACAATAGTAGCGAAGAGTTTTAATGGGCTTGATCTGATAATGTTGTTTTCTAGAAGGATTGTGAAGGCATTTATAGCTTTAGACTGGAGAGAAGCCATTAAAAGCTTAGAGCATTGTTCTTTGGGTCTTGGGAATAAAAATGCTGAAAAAATGCAGAAGATGAAAAGTCAGCTTTTCAGTATAAACTGTGTGAGTCACCAAAAGACTATCAGGGCTATTCATGTAATATTTAAAAATTTAAAAATATTTCTAATAAAATTGAAATTTAAAAATGTAAAAATAAACCTATTTTTTTAATTCTAAAAAATATTAATAATCTTTGGAAATAATGTCTTCTAAATCATAATGAGACAATAGATGCTTGTTAGTTGGATCTGAAAGTTCAGCTGTAGGTAATAAGAAATATTAAAATAAAGTCTTCTGGACAGTACTTTCTCTGTGATCTGCACACAGAAGCTGTGGTCAAGAGCCAGTCAAGCCTGCATTACAAACTAGAGGCCAGACTTAATAGTAATGTCTAAAAATACTAGACATAGTTGTTCTGAATGTATTGAGGCAAAGAGAACAGCTTTGGTTTGTTTGTCACTGAATGGTAGGATTGGGACTATCCTGGAGAAAGACTAGGGGAGGCTTTAAGTGAGGATGCATCATTAATTTCAGGGGAAAACCCTAGATTAAAATTGTCATGGAGAAAGACTGGTGGTGAGTGCAACGTTGTAGGATGGGAGTCCCTGAAAAAACATCAGGAAGCTGTAGGTGAAGGTGCAGGCTCAGGTTCAGTAGAGAAACCAGCATATTGGAGATTCCCATTCCTCTGACTACTAAGGATGTAGCCAGTATGCAATGAAGGTATTTTGAGGCTAAGAGGAAAGCAGTGTGTGTTAAGAACAGCAGATGTTAGACTCTGTGACTTTTACTCTGTTGCTATATGATTTTTCTTTGATCTGATTGTAGCTATGTCTTGGTTCGTTCACCTTGGGATAATTAAATGGTTTCCATGCTGCAGAAACCCTCAAGAAACAGGCTGCAAGAAGCTGAGGAGGAAGGAGAGCCCATAGAAAGACCACCAGTCTCAACTAACCTGGACTCCTCAGACACTGAACAACCAACCAGGCAGGATCCACCAGCTGATATGAGGCTCCCAACACATATACAAGAGAGGACTGCCTGGTCTGACCTCAATGGGAGAAGATGTGCCAACCTGTCTGGTCAGAAACTTGTGTCCCCAGGGAGTAAGAGAGGAGGACGTCCTCTTGGAGACATGGGGAGCAGGATTGGAATGAGGAACTGTGGGAAGGCAGATGGGGGGCAATGACTGGACACTAAAAAATTAAAAGTAATATTAACAAAAAAGGGCAGGAAGTCAGGGAGTGGATGGGTAAGTGGGGAAGCACCCTCAGAAACAGGGGAAGAAAGGAGGGAATGGGGGTTTCCAGAGGCAAAACTGGGAAAGAGAGTAACATTTGAAATGTAAATAAATAAAATATCCAGTTAAAAGACATTAACTTTGATCCGATACATTTATTTTAAGATAGTAAGAATTCCAACATACTTTTTCATATCATGATGTTAAAAATTATATCTTGATAAACAAGAAAGGAAATGTAATGACAATTTGACAAGAAAATGGAACTGAGTGGATTATGCCAACTTGATATAAGCTTAAATGAACTGGGGAAGATGTAATCTCAATTGAGCAATTCCCTTGATCAGAATGCTCTATGGCGTACCTTGGATGCATTTTATTGGCTGCTAATTGATGTAGCCGGTCCCAGATTATTTAGGGCAAAGGCATCAATAGGTAGGTTGGCCTGAGCTGTGTAATAGAGCAAGCCAATATATCCAAGGCAACCAATAAAGCAAGTACTGATCCTTCACTGTTTTCTGCTTCAAAGTCCTGTCTTAAGTTTTGTCTTGACTTCTCCCAATGGTAGATTGCAATAAATGGAACCTCATGAAACTGGAAAGCCTCTGTAAGGCAAAGGACATAGTAGTCAATAAGACAAATCGGCAACCTACAGAATGGAAAAAAAATCTTCATTAACCCCACATCCGATAGAGAGCTTATATCCAAAATATATAAGGAACTCAAGAAGCTAACCACCAAAAAGCCAAACAACTCAATCAAAAAATGGGGTATACAGCTGATACCCTGTTCTGAAAGATATCTGTACTCCCTCTGAACACCTATGCTCCTGTGTCATCCCCTTCCCCACATCCTGCATTTTTTCATTTATAACCCCTGTGTTAAAAAGTAAAAATTATGATTTGATAAAAAAAAAATTAACACACAGTGTACCCCTGGTTCTGCTGACTTAGTTCCTGACAATCTATTTTCTTGTTCTCAGAAATACTTTGAATTATAAAACGTTATTGTGGTTTGTGTTAGTATTCTGAGTAAAATAATTTTTATTGATCTCATTTTAAACTTCAAAGTTTGTAGTGAGTTAAAATGTCCTTCAACATAATTATAGATCATATTTAACTTCATATTGTAAAATGCTAGTTAATCTGTTGAACATTTTAAAAAACTGGATTCCTTTTTGAGAATTTCATATATGAGCATTGTATTTACATAATTTTCCCCTTTCTCTCCTTCTTCCCACTCTTCCCAACCCCCCATACTTTTCAAATACATCTTATTATTTAATTATCATTTATATATGTATGAATATATGTACACGTGTATAAGTATATATTTTATACAAATATTAATAAAGTATTTTAAATTAATAAAAAGAGTAATAGAACTAAATTGAGAATTTACAATAGGGGAATCTCAAATGGCTGAGAAGTACCTAAAGAAATGTTTAAAGTCCTTAGTGATCAGAGAAATGCAAGTCAAAATGACTCTGAGATTCTATATTACATCAATCAGAATGGCTAAGATCAAAACCTCAGTTGACAACACATGTCAGAAAGGATGTGGAGAAAGAGGAACACTCCTCCATTGCTGATGGGAGTTCATAATGATACAACCACTTTGGAAATCAATTTGGAGGTTCCTCAGAAAATTAGAAACAGATCTACTTGAAGATTCAGCAATACCATGCTTGGGAATATACACAAAATTGTCCCACCATGCCACAGGGACACGTGTTTCACTGTGTTCATAGTGGCTTTATTTGTTATAGCCAGAAGTTTGAAACTATGCAGAAGTTCCACTACAGAAGAATGGATACAGAAAATGTGGTTTGTTTACACAACAGAATACGACTCAGTTATTAAGAACTAGGACATCTTGAGTTTTTCAGGCAAATGGATAGAACTAGAAAATATTATCTTAAGTGAGGTAACTCAGACCCAAAAGGACATGCATTGTATGTACTCATTAGTAAGTTGATATTAGCCAAAAATAAAATTACAGAATATCCAAGATATAGTCCACATAACTCAAAAGGTTCAATAAGCTGAAGGGCCCAAGTGAGGACACCTCAGTTCCACTGGAGACAGAGAAGAAAGCAATCACAAGTTGGGAGGGAGGGAGGGATCTGGGAGGGAAAGTGGACAGAGGTTGGGAGCAGGGGAGAGGGGAAGTGAAGCACAGAGGACCAGCAGAAATAATGGAAACAGGCAACCTAGGGAGGTAGGAGGTTGGGAAGACCCTCCAGAATGTACCAGAGATCTGGGAGGTGAGAGAATCTCAGGATTTAAAGGGAAGGACCTTAGATGAATGTCCAATAGTAGGGAGAGGGAACTTCTAAAGTTCACCTCCAGCAGGAAGATGCCATCAAATGAGGGAGGGGGTTGCTATCTCACAGTCAAACTTTGACCCAAAATTGTTTCTGTTTGAAAGAACTTCAGGGATGGAAATGGAGAGAAGCCCAAGGAAAAGAAGTTCCAGGGACAGGCCCAAAGTGGGATCCAGCTCAAGGGGAGGTTCCAAGGCCAGAAACTATTTCTGAGGCTATGGAGCGCTGGCAAAAAGGGACCTATCATGACTGCCATCCGAAAGAAACAACAAACAGCTGAAAGAGTCAGTTGTAGATATTTGTACCCAACCAATGGACAGAAGCTGCTGATCTCTGTGGTTGAACTAGGGAAAGGGTGAAAGAAGCTGAGGAGGGGGGTGACCCTGTAGGAGGACCAACATTCTCAATTAATCTGGACCCCCGAGATCTCTCAAACACTGGACCACCAAAAAGGCAGCATATACCAGTTGATATGAGGCTCCCGAAACGTATAAAGCAGAGGACTGCTAGGTCTGTGTTCAATCAGAGTTGGTGTACCTAACCTACGAGAGACTCGAGGAACCAGGGAGTTTAGAAGTCAGGTGAGGTGGGGAGTCCACTGTAGGAACAGTCTGGTGGGGACAGAAGGGTGAGTTGCAGATATGAAATGTAGAACAATCAGAAGGTGGATGAAGGGGGGATAAAATCTAGAGTGTAAAATAAAAAATAAACAAACAAACAAAAACAGCAATCACAAAAGCAGTCTATAAATCAAACCTACTCCTTCCTGTCTTAGAAAAAAAAGAGCACACTATCTTCTTTATAAATTCTTATAGCACTCTCTCATTGACCTATATATCACACAGCCTTGTATTTAAGAAAATACTGAAACATAATTTTCAAAGTGTAACATGCTATCACCTCTTTTTCTCTATATAAATTTACTTGTATTTTCAAAAATTCATTCCAAAATCTAAGAATTGCTGAAGTTCATAATTAACATTATGTTTTTAGTCTTGAAAAAAATATTAATTATATCAGGCTTTCCATTTTAAGAAATTAAATTTCATAAATATCAATATTTCTGAAAAATATTACTGTGTACACTTAATTAGATAGATTAAAGGTCATAATTTATAAATAAATCTTTTTGTTTGTTTAGAGATTGCTCCATAATTGCTTTGCTCGGTAATGCAGCTTGTCCTGTGTCCTGGACTTTAATCTCCTGCCTTAAATTTCTGTGTTCTGGGATTATAGGTGCACACGATTAACCCCATTCCTTGGTTTGTTGTTGTTGTTATTGTTTTGGGTTTTATTTTACTTATTTACTAATTTATCTGAGGTAACATAAAAAATTAGAAATTATGCAATGGTGGTAAGCTCAATAATGTACAAATCTAAAAGTACTTTAATTTTCATATATTTTAAGACAAATCTGCTCTCACAGTCATGACCTCATAAAAGGCTTTTAGCTATAGACTTGGAAATTTGTCAGAGTATAAAAACATTAGTATTGCATACTTCAAGTAAAGTAGAGCCTGTTCTCCCACAGTAGGTAGAGGAGGAAATCATGACCAAACAGACTTTAAAAAAAAAACAAAAAACAAAAAACAAAAAACATAGTTCTGAATGTTTAAAAATAAGCAAGCAAGAGCAAGAACGTCTCAAAGTCCAGAGAAACATCTACCATTTCCTGAAATGGTAAGTGTTCCTTCACACTTAGAAGGTCTGAACATTCTGATGACTGTCAATTGTTAGTGATAAGTGAATATGTAAAATAAAGTTTACATTATTGTTCTCAGAGATTGAAGAGAAGTGAAAGCATGATAGAAGTCAGATGTTTCAAAATGTCTTTTGTAATTCTAGTTAATCTAAGAAATCATTAATTTGAATATCTCTCTGATTTACATGTAAGATATCTCCAAGGAATTTTAAATGTCTCTAGTGACTGAGAGTCAATATAAATTGGTAAACTTTGATAAAAATTTCAGAAGTATATGATTCAAAATATCTATGGAACATAATTTTTCTTATTTAAAATTGCACTTATTATATATAATCAACTTATAACAAAGAAGAAATCATTAACTTGGCTCATGTGTCACCTGTGTGATAAATGATGGCTTTTTTTTTTCGTATGACAGCATGTATAAAATTGTACCTGGAAACTTAAAATCAAATAATTTAAAGAAGAGACTCAGACATATTTTTATACATCATCACAAATAGCAATATTAATTATAATAGGTACAAAACAGAAAAGACCTTGAAATCCATCAACAGATAACTAGGTAAGAAAACAGGTGCGCGTTCCTGTCATGAATATTATTTAGGCTTACAAAAAATTCAGGTATGAATAAGACTGTGATGTAAATAGTCTTTAAAATATTGCTACAAATAAAATAAATCTGAAATGAAAAGAAATCTTACCCAAATCAGTCAAAACATGGACAGAGCCAGTAGAGTGCCAGAGCCTGGAAGGATTAGGGAATGCATACATACATTCATTGTTTCCTTTTGCAGTCTGAGATGAAACATATCTAGAGATAATTGGTACTGAGAGTTGCAAGAGAATTTTCATTAAATACTATTGAATTTATCTTTTAAAATGCATAAAACATTTCATTTTTACATATTCTTCACATTGTCCCTTCTGAAAATACTCATTCTATTTCATATTACTGTTTCATGACATTTGAATAAGGGATCCTTGTAACATCTCATGGTTTCCTCATGAAACAGCAAACCCTCAGGATAAATAAAGTTATGCAGTCTCTGAAAGGTCTAGAACAGCAGATTTGTAGCGCACCGGTATAGGTGCCAAGCCGGACAGGGCTCTAGGTACATAATGTTCACTTAATGAATACCAGTGCTAATAAATTAGCTAATGTGTGAATTGCCCTACTTCTCTGACCTTGCCTTGTTTTTTCTCTCACCTCAATAAATCTTGTTTCATCCATATATATATATATATTTGAAAAGGAAATAGAATAAGGAGATGGAAA